>VXBA01001217.1:10915-21769 GCA_013399895.1 Serilophus lunatus
AAAAAGTCATCAATAGGGAAAGAAAGCAGGCCAGGCTGGAAAACAGAGACTGACTGTAGGACAAGCGAAAGCTTAGGAAATTTTTAGCAGCAAATAAAGTTAGATTCTGTTTTTCATAAATCATGTTCATCAGCAGAGAGACACATTAGAACAGTACATTTGGCTATCAGGTAACTGATAAGCACACTTTCATTGCTAATCTCAAACCAGAAATGTTGTGCATTATTAAGTTACAACATAACAAAAAAGAGTTATAGAAACACTTCAAGGCTATAAACATGGCAACAGCAGCTCTTCAGAGTAGGCAAGTGATGTCTGTAATAAATGCTGAAGAAATATGATGCTTCAAACTGATATGGTTTTTCTCCCTCTTGTTTCCCTTCAATGGGGTAAAATATGTGTATATCATGTATATAGTATATTTAATAAGTTTAAGTTAAAAAGTAGGAGAGGTAATGCTCTCTTGAGAAATTGTTTTCTCACTCTGTCTCATTCAGAGAGCCTGAAATAAATCCTTCAGGGTCTCTTAGGCTTTCAAATACTAGTTAGCATATGAGTAGTAGTGTTCCTGATTATGAAGTACAATGGTTCTGCCTGTAGCAGAGACCTGTGTAGCCTTCCTACAGGTTCTTATCTGTATAAAGTCTAATTTACATGAAAAAAAAAATGGTGAAACTATTTGTAAATTATTCCTGTAATGGAATGCTCACACAATTCAGGACCAGTATCTTCAAGTTACTGTTTTATAAATGACAAAGGTATTTAAATCGAACTTGATATCTTAGGTGTCTCTTTCCACCTCTCAAAATTATTTCTGTTACGGCAGAAAATCACTGCCCTACAGTCAGAGTGGCATTTTGCCAATATTATGCAAACACTGAAGAAAATTATCTCAGTGAAACAGAGGCCAAGAAATGAACTTTGGCTTCTGGAAAAGTACAAGAAAATGATAGACACACCTGTACTTTACAGAGGAAAATCATGGGAAGGTCAGAAAGCAAATAGCAAGATGATAAAATAATAGTACAGCAGCCACGGGGATTCAGTGGATGAGGCAGATGTGGCTGACTGCAACATGACCAGATGTTAAGGGTTTGGGAGGGTATGCCGGGTCTGGGGGGTCTCAGGGGTTTTAGGGGGTTAAAGGAGGGAGGGAAGGGTGTTTCAGAGGGTGTTTTGGGATGGTCCATGTGTTTGCCCAGTTTCATGCAGGGAGACGGCGGTGGAGGAACTGTGGGAGAGGAGCTGTCATTCCCAGAGCTGCGGGGATCTCCTCCCAGGGGTTCTCCCTGTCCTCCCACTTGGAGCCAAGCGTGCAAAGCCACTTCTGCTGTTTTGCTGCTTTTCCCAGCAGAGCCGTTGGCAGCCATGGTGACTCCCATCTCATGGCAGTGATGGACCTCACACCAAACGGAGCTGGCATACACACCCGCAGTGCCGGACAGGGAGAGGGGCTCCATGTTCCACCATGGTGAGCGCAGAGCCCCTCCGTGGTTGCTGCCCTCACTGATGCCACCGAGCCCTGTGCACTCGCAGCTGGCTGGCGTGGCTGCACTGGCGGCACGGCCATGGCGCGCCTGGGCTGCGATAGGCACTGTTGGCCCTGTGCTGCCGTGGGGGAGTCTGGCTCTGGGTGGTTCCCGGGTGGTCCCGGTCCTCATTACCTGCAGTGGGTTCCGGCAGCGGTGGGGGCGGCTGATGGGGTTGCATGCCGTGGCGCAGATGGCCCTGCCAGGTGTTCCTTGCCGGCAGTGCTCCAGCCAGGGTCCGTGTGGGTCCTGGCCGGGGCGGGTGGCTGGTGGAGGCCTGCCAGGGGTTCTGTGGCCCCGCCTGGGGTGGCTGGGGTGGGCAGCCATGTGGTGGCCACCCCAGATGGCTGGGGGTGGTGCCGCCACTCTGGAGACCCCTCTTGGGGTTTCCCACTAGTGGCGAGTGCCCCGTGGATGAGGCTGGTAGCCCTGGGAGTGCAGCTGCCGGCCTCCAGGCCCTGAGCACATGGCATTTTGTGGGAACCGCCATTTTGCCTGGAGTTAAGATCCTGAAAGAGAGGCGGAGCCCGGCTCCACCAGCCAACCAAAGACTGCTTGGCTGGGAAGAAGATGTTGGATTGCCACATGATTTTTTGAGGGCATAAAAAGCCCTAACGCAGAAGTCCTTGCTCTATTCAGCTTTTGCTCAAGCTGGGAGCAGCACGGCCCCTCTCCTCCAGAATCCCAGACTGCACAGCCTGCTTCCACCCACCTCCATCGGCACAGGGAGCAGCACGGGGCCATCAGAACCAAGCCAACCAAACAGCAAGTGATAGCTTCCCCATGGGTGTCCTGGGGGGGGGAGTTTTCACCATTTTGTCTTCCAGGAGGCTCCAAGGGACGAGAGTGTACCATCTTAGAGGTGGCTTCTATTCCTTCCCTTGCTTTTCAGCCAGCCCTCTGGCTTGAGAAGCAGTTTGGGGGTTTTTGTTTTGTTTTTTTTTTGCGTGACTTTTGTGGGTGTATATTGTATAAAGTCTGGGGTTCCCATAATCTTTTTCCTGGTAGAACCCCTAGACAATAAATTGTTACCTGCTGTTGGATCTGTTGAGTCTTCTGTCATTGTTGTGCATGCCCCTTTGGTGATAAAAGTGGTTCAAACTACCACACCAGAGCTGGCTACAGCTGTTGCATCAGGAACAGCATGGAGAGGAACTCACAGACAGGAACATACCCTGCAGTATCAGCTAGTCCAAGCAGAGGTGGGCAATCCTGTTATAGCACATAACTCACAGATCCCAAAATAACCTTTCCCCCTGTAAAAAAAGGGAAATAAAAGAAAACTGATCTCCACTTCAAGTACTATTCTATTACCCTTTGTGTGAACAAAAATCTTCAAGAAAAGTTTCTGAGCATTTTTATTCCATTATAAAAGGAGACTAGAGAAATGTTTGTAATTTGTCTGGAAAAAAACATGCTTCTGATAAGCATATCAGCTCAGCCAGCATTATTTTCCTCACTATGAGTTTGGCTGCTCACTCTTCTGGTGAAGAAACTCTGGCAAGTTTTAAATGTTCTGCAGTGAATAAGCAAGGTGACCATTCTATCAGACTTTTACAATGGTGTTACAGGAGATAAAAGGGGAAATATGTAGCAAATATTTTTGAAATATTACATATACTGCTAGAGCATCCAAAAAGCTCCCAAGGGACTATAATCCATAAAAGTTTCTTGATAGTGGAAAACGAAGATTCATCTCAGCCCAGTGAGAGAAAGCAAACTGAAGTATTTTACTGTGGGTTTTGTTTGCTTGTTAGCTTTTTCAAGCAATTTTTCCTTGTCTGTGTGACCTTAGAAGGTGTTCAAGCTTCACAGTTCACAGCTGCAGGAACAGATTTTTCTGTACAGTCCACAAATTTTCTTTATTTAGCTTTTTTTTGTTTCTTTTTAATCTCACAGTGTGTTCTAGCCGTAGAAGCATGCGTCTTTTTGTTAGAACCAGTAATTTGTTCTAGGTTGGAGTTAAAATCCTGTTGCCACAGGATGATGACTTCTTCTGAACTGACCCACTGCTCTTTTCACTGTGGGTCTGCTCCCACCCTGTATCACAGTGAAAGTAGCAGTGGGTGAGTGCAGAAGAAGATATCATCCTGTTCCTTTATAGCAAATGAAAAAATATTATACTGCACTCAGATGCAAGAGAATGGAAGAGAAATATGTATTTTAATGTTGTCTCCCTAAAGACTTGCAGCCTACTATGAAAGCAGCAAAATCTGCTTAAGGATCTATAGGTTTGTGGTGAAAAGAGAAGTGTAATTCTCTTTATCTATCTTAACTTTTACAACGTATTGTCTCCTGAAGATTAGATTTTCCTATCAGTTACTGCAAAATAAAAGAGAAGACAGAAGTTGCATTCCCTTCTATTCCATAAACAGGTCTTTAAGCTTGAATAATGTGTAATTTCACTAATGAGGCAAAGAGTGCATTATCTACTAGGAGCTCAACAGTCATAGGTTTTCAGACTAGAAAGGCTTATAAGGAACCTTGCCTCTGACAAAGTACAAATAAGTACTTACTTGGTAAGTCACCTCTGCACACGGAAGATGTGTTTAAGGCTGAATAACAAGTATATCTCAGGTTGGTGACTCATTACTTCCTCTATTTTGTAACTATACAGTAAATCCAGATGAACACATAAAGGATGCCTGGCTAGAAGTACTTTAACTTTAAAAAGCTAGAAGAGTACTGATAAATAATAGTTAAATAATCTCAACTCTGAAATGCAACTTAGATACACCAATTATTTGGTAATTATTTCTATAGTTAACATAGGCAGTTTAGCTCAAATTTGAAGAGCAAAAGCACACAACTAGCAAGTTCTGTAATGGTCAGTGTAAACACAGTTAAAACCTAGACTTGCTCTTATAGAAATTAAATAAAATTTTATACTTTTTGACAAAAATGTAATAGGGCCTTTAATCTCCCATGAGGATTCATCTTTAGTACTGTCGATAAAATAGTTTTTCTGAATAAACTGCTGTAAAACTGCAAGACTTTCCTCAAGAATTTCAAAGGCTTATTCCTTAAACCTGAAATTGCATTTTTGTTGATAAAAATAGTATTTAAATATTATTACGTGGTAAGCTTTCTTATAGAATAAGTCATCTAAGACTTCCTCACAAATTTCTTTTTCCTGAAGCGACTTACATCAGGTGCTCTGCTAAAAACCAGGACACTTCTATAAGCCTCTCCAGAGGAGGATGTTGTAGCATAAAAGAAAATAATGTCTTCCTGAGCCTAACAGATGATTACCTTACGTCATGAAGACTTTTGCTTCTATAGTGCCACTTTATTCCTAGAGTCCACACCTTCAGTTTCCTTATGGAAAATATTGAAGACTTATATTTCTATTACTGTAGGGTACCAAGACAGAAAACTTCCCAGCAGCAGTAAAGTCAAAACATGTCTGCTTTAGTACACTATTTCGACCCCTAAAAATAACCAATTGCAATATATACACAGGTGCAGTTTAGAGTACAGAGCATCCATTTTAGTTATTCTTCTCCCTAAGCACTCCTTTTGCAGAAACACTATGGTAATGCAATGTGATTTTCAAATAATATCTTACATATGTGGTATGACATTATCTATAGCACTACTCAGCAGATAATTTCGTTTTTTCTACTCTTGTCTTACACAATTAAGTTCTAAGAAACAAAAATAAAAATGATTAAGCAGTACATAAAAGTGCTTGCAATGACTAAAACCACTACTTAAAGTTGCATTTGTATGTTAATGTGCCTCTATTCTCTGCAAAAACTCCCTATTTGTTCAAAACTAGAAAGGGAAACTTACTTTATGGAACCAGTAACATTCAGTTACTCCCCAGCTCCTGTGGAAAACCCAATCATCCCTTTACTGTGCCAGTTGACCTGATGAGGGCTCCTTATAGCTGCTTGTATCCTTCAGTAATAAACACCTCTAGCTGGTCAGTAACACTGCCAGGAGCAGCCTCAAGGCCAATGCCATTGCAAGGGACCAAACAGGTTTATATGCCTATGATCATTAATACAGCTAGAAAGCCCCAGCTTTTTGCCCCTCCTATTATGAAAATCCCTGAGAAGTCAGAAAAATGGAAACTCCTAAAAAGGCTGATCTTCTTTCCTCTTCCCCATAATGTATGCAATCTGGAAAATATTCTTCACCCACAAATATCTGCCGCAGAGAGATCTGTGGGATCAAGATTATTTGGCATGTGAGTACTGTAAGAAACTGCTTTGTTTCTTAAGAGCCGCATGTGGCAAGTGACAGGATGCAAACATGGATCATGAAGTGACAGGATTGTATATGACAAACAAAATTTCTCTCCTGATCTCAGCACTCATAACATTCAGAACTTCAGTATAAAGCATGTATTAATTGCAAGGCAAATGCCTTATGCAGTGTACAGAGAAAGGAGTTGGGGAAGGCACTTCAGCCACAGGCACTGGTACTGGAGATCATGAGCAGCTGCAGTAGAAAGGGCATTTTTCTGGGCTGGCATTAAAAGCTGCCTCCTCACTGGCATCATGTCTGCTCACCAGGGCATCAAAAGATGATTTGCATCCTGTTTTTTAAATACATAGCAATGAGATCCATCCTTCCATGCTTTACTTGCTGTCTAATATAGCCTAAGTCTGTAGTTTAGAAGATGTTTCTGGGGAGCAGTGCCAGTGGTACAGGTGTACTCAGTTGAGATTATGTGAAACCATCACCACCACAACTCCCCTCTCTAGGCTACCATAAAATAGCATTAAATGTTTTCTTATAAAGTGAGGAGTAGATGTGATGCTTATACTGTTCCCCTCGTGTTTGTACTAGGATAATACCAGTGTGTATACGATGTTATGGGAAAAAATGCTCTGCAGATATTATGTATTTTTACTTCTAATTAACTCACTCTTATTGTATCTGAGCACTTTTGTAATGAAATACTTGTCTTGAGTTTTGCATAGGACCTATACTATTGCAAAATCATTTAAGTGTTTAATGCCCACTGAATTAAGAATTCCATCCCTGAACTGGTATAATACATTCACAGGCATCCTCTCACTAGTAATTACAAAGGATTTTATTCTTGTTTGGTTGATTTCTTGGTTGCTTTTTAAACACAGTCAAAGAGAATTGAAGGACTGTAGTACAATAAATTTCAAACCATGAGAGAAATAGGTATTTTAAAACATTCAGGTACGAGACAACAACAATTCTGGTTACAGGTAGCAGATACTAGTGAGGAATAAAGCACAGCAAGATACTAAGGAACCAAGTCATGAGGAATAAATTTCAGAAATGTTACAGATTTCCAAGTGCATGCTAACCCTATCATCACTGTCATGTATGAGAGCTAAATGCTTATGATTTATGCAACAGATTTACTACTGAAGGCTTTTTAAACTATATCCATCCTTTGTTGAGTGGATTTAAAATCTGAAATACAAAATTTAAAAGTTCAATATAAAAAGGATTTTGAAAGTTTGCACGCAGCATTAGCTAAACAATGTTGTTCCCTCATGTCAGATGGAACCTAAAGCAGCCCATAGCAAACAATCCCTCAATTACAAAGAGCTTTGTCAAAGCTACGCCCGTCACAAGGTACCTGAGTACTCAGAGATTATGGGTCAACAGCATCTCAGCCCCCATGGTAATGAAAAATGTGACTGTTGAAAGGAAACTCAGGCATTGTGCCCTTCAGCAGCTGAACAAGTCAATTCAAGACAAAAAGAAGAGAATGAGTGGGAATTAATTTCTTTATCTTATTCCTGTACATTCAACTCAGAGTGTCCAGCAACATCTGCTTTGGCAACTTACCAGTGAGTCCATTACAAATGTCTATTCACCCTCTCTTCCCTGCTCAATGTAATGCTTCTCCCAGAAGTACTAAAAATAGTTATCAGAGACTAAAAAACTGTAAAAACTTCAGCTTTACATTTTTGAAAGCTCTCCTAGATATGAGAAACAAGCTTTTTTTGAGGTTATGAGGAATGCGCAAAACTAGGGAAGACATGGGGAAGTGAAAACTAAACAACCTGGAGATACACTGGATATGCACAAAGGCACAAAGAGGTACGAGGGACATTAACCCATGGATTAAAAGTAAGTCAAACCTAGCAAATGTCATGTGGTAGCAACAGACAGAAGGTCAATTCACCATTCAGCAGAGCTCTGGTACAATGTGTGCTTGGGTACTTGTCAGACACCATTCCAATGAGAGCTGCTGTGACAAAGCATCATCTACAATGTTATCTACAGCCGCTTCCTTCTTATGTCTGATGAACCCTCACTCTGTGCAATGTAAGGAAGAAAACAGCCCAAATGAAACATTCAGGCAGTGCTCCCTTACCTGTTTGAATAAATGACAGCTCTGCCTAGAAATATCAGAACACAAATCTATATTAAATTTTTATCAGTACCTTTTGGAGCAGCAGCTTCATTTCTTGAAAAAGAAGGAGGAAATCAAAGAAAATTAATTATACAGGGTGTAAGGTTTGTGTTCTCACTGCAAGAAGCAAAGTACCACAGCTGAACAGATGTCAGGGAGTGCAGAAGAAACATGGGACATTGCAAGCTAGTTTGCAAGTACAGCAGAACAAATTAGGATACGATAATAACCCATCTCCCGTAAATGAAGACAACAGTGCTATCTGGCCAGTATAAGCAATCTGTGATACACAGATGAAAAAGCTTCATCACTTTGTTTTCTGCGTTATCCACCTGTTCAAAGACAAGACCAGTATTTCTCTAATGAATGGGATTTGTTAGGGAGATACAGAGGCCAGAAAAATGAAAATTCTCATCTAGGATGAAAATGTGTTCCTATTTTAAACCTACTGATGAATGAGTCTCACAGCCTGAAAAATTGTCATATCGGATGCAAAATTACCATCCCTGATATGTCACCTTCAAAAAAAGTAAAGAAGCAGACGCATATGCAAATAGATCTCAATATTAATGAGATGTAACAGACACTTTTGAAGGAGATGCTATTCCAGATATACTGGCTTGTCTATATTTATACTTATATGACTCCTGTCAACTTGAATCTATTTCTCTGACTTTAAAAGCTGAAAATAGGGTTTATATTTAGGAGAGCTTAAGACAGTGGAAACAGTAACTGTGAGCTGTACAAGTAACAGTAGGATTTCTCCTCAAGTGACAGGATTTACCAAAATGATCTGTGAGAGAGCACATGAAACCAGGCACTTTGTACTAATTGGAGCTGTCTTTCCATTTCACCTCTTGACTAAAACTCCCAAACTCTGCTTTCTCTATCATAGTTTTCCCCTATTCAGCCTGATACTACAAATCCACTTTTCCACTTACTATGAGAATAGGGAAAATGATGCTTACTTAGCTACATGAGTTCATTTTATAATAAGTTTAAAATTATGTTTTTGCTAGTAGATGTTGCAACAAGATGCTGTGACAAGACTGGATTCTTGCATGCATTTTTGTCAGATCATTGTCCTGATGACAGAGCATCTGATCTTCTCCCTGCAATATTTATTATTATGGTATGTGGACTATTTTTTTCTAGTTGATCACTAGACAGAAGATACAACCTTCTGCAAAATATTTGTTTAAACTACTCCAGTCTGCCTTTAGGGAATCTGAAACAACAGCAAGTCCAGGTAAACTTATTTTTAGTGTCATAATACTATTATATAAACTGGTCAAGTTTCTGTGCTTGAAGAGAACATGAAATACCACATTTTGACTGACTTATAATCAGCCAGGATAAGACTTGTACAAGAGAGACAAGGAAATACCCTAGAAGAAGCTCTATTTTTCTCCTAGGTTTTGTCTTTTTACAGTAGAATTTAGATAATCATAAGATAAATTTTTAGACACTTTGGCTACACTTATCTATAGACTTCCCTTTCAATTTTATATGTGAAAATTTGTGGTTTTCCTTATATCAGAACAATTTTACTAAATTTAGATAGTTAAATACCTGCTCTGCTGCAGCTTCTCACCTATATATCTAACAACATCTTGACACTACATTTATGCAATAAATGGATGTGTTTTATATACAAAGCTGTAAAATAATCCTATCCATTCCAGATGAATGACAAAAATAGATTCCACAAAATGTTTTGTTTCATACATCAAACTGAGAATTTTCTTGTTGAGGACTTTCTAATTATTTTCAACATTTTAGCAGAAGATAAAAAAGTGTGAAAAGACTTCAAATTAAACTAATAATACTGAAAGTCAGTGGAAATATACTTCATAAAACAAAAGAACAATCCTGGTTCACATGTCTGCTTTTTGGTGCCAACTTTCATAGAGAATAAGGTGGGACTTCACATTAGCAACAAAAAAGAAAAACATCAGTGGTTGAAGGGGACCAGTTTACCAGGCAGTAAGGAGGGAACTATACCTGCCTTACCACAATTTCCTTATGAGAGGAAGAGGAGGGGTAGGCACTTATCTCCTCTCTATGTTGACTCTCTATGATCCAGTGACAGGATCTGAAGGAATTTAGGTTGGATATTAGAAAAAGATTCTTCACTCACAGGGTGTTTGGGCACTGGAACAGGCTCCCCAGGGAAGTGTGCACAGCACCAAGCCTGACAAGAGTTCAAAAAGTGTTTGGTTGATGCTCTCAGGCACATGATATGATTCTTGGGGATGGTCCTGTGCAGGGCTAAGGGTTAAACTCCATGATCTTTGTCAGTATCTTCTAACTCAGTATATTCAGTGAAATCTTTTGGTGAAAGAGATTACATTTTTATCCTAATTTCTGAGAGTGAAGCCAGCTAAACAGAACCTAAGAGAGCTGGCAATTGAGCACTCAGTGGCAGCTGCCCTGTGTGGCTCTTGCCTGTCAACGGAGAAGTCAGACCACAAGGCTGAGGGAAAGTCTTCTCCTTCTTTCTGCAAGTTTCAGTTCTATCACAGCAACAACCTGATGCACTGTGAATCCTCTGATCCACATCCTGCAAAATTAATTTGGAGAAGCAACTGTCCAAGGGGTTTACACAGCAGGCCTTTCACCTATGGAGCTCGTCCCTCAAGCAGCCTTGGACAGGTAGCTGAAAGTAAAACTGGATTGCTCTCAGAAGCTGTGTACCTTACACTTCAGATATGTTTCCTCGTTTACAACAGAAGGGGATTTTTGCATTTCCTTGAAATGTCACTGTGGGGGTTTGAGAGGGGAGGGGAGGGGGTTGAGGGGTTCTTAGAGGGAGCGGGGGGAAGAAAGGGGATGTTTCGTTTTAAACCCTGGGAGATTTTGGGGTTTTTTCCCTCTCCTTCCCTTAATAACCTTCCCTCGCTTCCCCCCCCCCATGACTCACCGAAACGTGGACCGGCGACGATTGCCGGCACGCATGCGGCCCCG
>VXBA01001217.1:22225-35373 GCA_013399895.1 Serilophus lunatus
GCTGGAGAGCAGCAGCACGGCTCCCCTTCTCCTACTCCCAGGCCTCGTGGCATGACTCCACCCACCCCCATCGGCATCGGAGCCACACCAGCACAGCTGCAGGTTGAAGGCTTCCCCAAAATAACATCTGGGGTTGAGGGGAGGAGCTTTCACTATATTGTGTTTTACGGAGCCTCCAAGGGCTGGGAGTTAGCTTCCACCAGAGAGTGAGAAGAAGAGGAAGCGGCTTTCCCTTCCCACTGCTTCTCTTTGGCCAACCTCCCTGGCCTTTGAAACCAGTTCCCTTACTCCTTTTTTTTTTCTTTTTTTTTCTGTTTTCGTGGGTTTTGTTGGGTTTAATTTTGTGTTAAGTCTAGGGTTCCCTTAAACTGTTAGCTATCTTTGGTTGATCTCCAGACAAATAAACTGTTTCCCTGTTTAATTCTGTTCATTCTTCTCGTCACTGTTCAGCTTGCCCTTAGTAAAATAGTGGTGCTTAAACCACCACAGTCACTAAATGGCCTAACCATCACCAACACAGACATTCGGAATGCATATTAATAACAGCAAGAAAGTAATTGCCATTACCAATATTATCTGCAAGTTGCACACTTACAGTTCCCTCCAGAGTGGGAGTTATCAGCCAGCTTCATCAACCACCTCCTAAGTCTTGTCATTTCAATTTCCTCTCCTGTTTCTTGATGTACCCTTGTACAGCCATTCAGAGCAACTTTATGTCTGCACCTCATGTCAGCAGCTGCTGTGTGCAGTGGAGCTCATAAATCTCAGAGCCAGCACATCAGATTAAAAAGGAACATCCACATACAAGGGAAATTGTTAATTGTGAAGCTGAAGCACTTTCCTTATTCCTCTTAATAATGGTGAGTATTAATTTGTTCTTCATCACCTGGCAGTCCACACTGTCAGCTGAAGACACACCTGGACAATCATTATAAATACCCAAAGGTAGCTGAGTAGTCAGACACATTACTATACAGCTCCAATGACCGAGAACACGTTGTAAAACCAAGAACAACTGTACATGATGCTGTACTTGTATAGCATACCTGCTTCTTTCCAATTCCTTCAAAATATTAGCTGACGAACAATAGCGTCAAACTTAAAGGGAGAGAGGAATAAGAATTATAGTAGTACCTTCTATGCTGAACTTATTTTGGGGAAATAAAATTATGTGTTTCTCGCACACGCCACCTTTTTGTAGTGGCAATTTAGTAAAACAAAGTTTCAAAGATCAACTCATAGTCAATCTAGCTGGCTTGTAAGAGCAAGTTGTTAATTCATCATTCCTTCATCAGCCAATTCTGTAAGTTTTCCCTTGTAAATTACGACTCCTCAGAGAAGGGTGACTGAAATATTTTTCATGCATAATGATTACATTGCATTGGCTATAGATTTTTCAATGTTTGTGAAACTGAAATTTAGCTGAAAGTGTTAACAAAATGAAGTTGCATTATATAGGTAGCTAATTACTTTTGTGTCTGACACCTGCATTCTTTCAGCATTATGCTGTATGTTAATTCTAATAAGCATACAATATTCATAGTTAAAGTAGCTAAATATCTTGAACTTCAGTATAGTATCCTATCTTTCCTTCTTTCAAAACATCTGTTAGCACATCAAGTAATTCCTACAAAAATATGGAACTATTTCATTCTGTGGATCAACAAAGATGCAGAAAAAAATTTCTGATTAACTCTTTTTTTTTAAATATACATCACTATTTCCCACATTATTTGAATAACATCAGCAGTGGAAAGACCAATTTTATGTTACCTACAAAATCATTGTTAATATTAGGTTAATCAGCTTCCAATTTGTCATGTGCAACTTCTCCTGTCTCAGATCCTGTATTTGGTTGTAACAAGTGTTATATGTACGGGTATTTAAACTGTATCTGTAATAACAAGACAAATCACAAGGCTTATAAATCAAGTACAAAAGCCCTTAGTAAAACATTCAGAAATCTTTAGAAAGAAAAACTAGGAATTGTTCACAGTTATTTCTTTGCTAGGGTACTCAAGAGCCTGAAGTCCAAATTTGCATCAAAAGAGTGACACAAAGAGAAAAGGGTTGCAATGAGTGATGGTGTTAGTAAATTTTTACCATCAGTAACACTGTTATAATATTTTGGAGTTCTGGTTTTACTGGCAAAAGGAGCCCCTAGTGCTCTGATTAGCCATTTTTACAGGATAATATTTTTATTTGAAAATGCTTGATCACTTATTATCTGATCACATTATCTGACTTCCATTGGGGTTTATAAATTAAACAAAAAATACAAAAAATGATGACTATTAAAATAATGACTAATGCTGTCATTAGGACTAGTATTTCAACTTATTGCCTGATAATCAGCATGCAGCAAATGGTCATCCTTTGGAATGAAACAAAATAAATAAGATGTTAGGATCTGATCAAGAAAGATTCCATATATACATCTCTTTTCCCTCATGTGGAAAGGTAAGCATCTAAAGTACTTTCCATTAATATCATAGTCCTTCCCCAGGACACCATGGTTGTCAGCTTGGGAAAGCAAAAAAGTACTAGAGTTCCCAGAGATCACAGTGAGAGGTAGACTGCATTTTGGCAGAAGACAATGCAAAGAGGAGCAGCAAAAGGACCGAGGACTCCTGTCCTTCTCCCGGGCACCTTATTTTACCTGCTTCAGGTCTGCACTCCCAAAGAGCACAGCACAAGCAGCAAGCCTTTTTTTCTCATGAGGATACTTTTCTGGAAAAGCAAAAAAACAAAACACAAACACTTCAAATAAATAAGAATTCTTCTCGATGTGTATGGGAAGATATTCATGAAGAAATAAAAAAAAAAGACAATAAATTGTGCAGTGATCTAAGGTGGCATCATTTCATTGATCTATTATTAACTGATTTTTTAAAAATATCTTATATTTCCACAATAAAAAGGAGAACACAGACCAAATAATAACCTTAATTCCCACTAGCTCCCTAAATCTTTATTCTGATTTTATAAACCTAGATCATGTTTATGCTGAACATAGTAACATATTAATACTTTTCTCTCGAATACCTCAACTGAGCACTAGCTGGGTCAAGTCTCAGTATCTGAGATCTCAGTTTACGAGGAATTATTATGGTAGAATAACTCTGATAAATAGTAATATATAATGTTAAATATTATAAAAGCATTTAAAATCAAGATCTCAAGAAATTTGAGCCAGTAATGAAAGACTGAAACACCAGTTTGCTCTGCAAAACGGTTGAGAAACATTAACTCCTACTGGCTTTTTAGGAAGAGAAGAAGACCAGCATAGTGATAACCTACAGTCTTCGGATGGCTTTTGCAGTTTTTTCCACCTTAAAAACAACAGAGGAAGAACAGACATTACAACAAGATAGGTTGACTCAAAAAAACCCCCTTGAAAACTACTGGTCTCTAACATGAGCACATTCAGCTGTTCCTTATGCCCATCTTTCTTTCAACAAAAACATGCTTTGCAATGTCCCCTTCAAAGTTACTATTTTAATGCTCTGAAAGTAAATGAGCCATGCTTACTGGACAGTGAAGCAGAAACTGCAGCGCCTTCTTCCGTGCTGTGCCATATTTACAAACTAAGTTTAATCAGAAGCACCACATACTTATTGCTAATGCCTTAGCAGATAAAAATGAATAGTGAGCACATACCAAGTCCACAGTTTAGAGGACATCAGAACCTTCATTACAGCTTGTCACAAGATCAGCAGTGGTTTTTAAAGTGAATTAATTACTATTCCATGCATTCTTCCCTTTCAAGATATTAACAATCATTCCAAGTGTTCTTTGTATTCGGGTGGGTTTGGTGTTGACAGCTGAGAGATTTAACATCAGCTATTTCCGGATTTTAAAGCCTGTATACAGGAATTTAATGCAATCTTGACATCAATATGAGTACGGCAACATCCACACAGTCCTAATGATATATGTCCATTGGCATTTTCAGGAATTTAAAGATCAGATAGGAGGATTTTAAGTGAAATTTGACATAATGTGTAAAAGAAATACCCTTTACAAATGGCAATCTAGCTAGCTTGATCTTACCGAACTTCAGAGGCCACATTCTATAGGCATGTTTACATTTAATAGGTACAGAGGACACCCTGCCCTCCTAAACAGTTTCTGATGAATCAGATTCTGTCCAAAACAAACAGCAAATTGAAATATGTGAGTCGTACATGAAACATTAGCACATGTATGCACAGTAATTCTTAATTCTTGAAAACAAAGTCAAATTTTTTTAGTTATTTGTACTGCTGAATCATGAGTTTAAGCCCCAGTGTGCTGAATACCATGTACATACAGAATGACACATACTCTTTAATATTCTACTCCATGGTGAAATGCAATGAAGTCCTGGAGCAAAATAAAAAGGAAAATAAGAAATAAAAGGGAACAGCTAAGAAGCACTTCTGAATAGACAGTGCAGTATCTGTACTAAACCACGGCATTACTATGAAATGTTGGTAAATTCCACCCAAAATAAGCTTTTCCTTGTCATTAAGTGCAGCTTTGTTTTGTATACATTCATATCCATGCTCTTTTGACAACAACTTGCATTCTGAGACTCTACAGAGACTTTCTGTGTATTTCTACACCAAAGAGTAAGTGTAGACATGTTTTAAATTTCTTGAAGAAGTCAGTATCATGTTGATAGAAACGGCTAGACCATATTCGGCACTCAGGAGAGAAATTTCAAGGAAATTATCACTTTGATAAAAAATTTTGGAATTGTTTTCCTGGGGATGTTTACTGAAAAGTACAGTAGTAATTTATTTTAAAAGGAAACACATGGAGATCCATGGAATAGTAGCTGTTTCTTTAATAATTCTCTATATTTTTATCACTTTAGATATGCTAAATGAGGTTTCTTCACTTCTTCAGAAAAATCAAAAAGAGAAAAATTCTTTTCTGGAGGGCACATTATGCTCATCTGTCTGACCGCTTCAGCTCTCCATTGATCTCAGTGGCCTCTTAGCTAGCAGTGCCTACTTTTTACCACCAAGACAGCTCTATTTCTTGCTCAGAATACAGTTCATACCCTCTCCTTACCCAAATTGCCCAGGTACCCAAATGCAAAACTGAATTACAGAAATTCATCTTTTACATCGTTGAAAAATGGACTCCTTTGGAAGTTAAATGCTTTTCTATGATTAGTAATATCTAAAAATAAAAAAAAATCTCCAAGAATCAATGACCAAATTTGGGCACACCTCAAGACAGGTAGCTTCCTTCAGCCTTACAGGTAAACTCCACTGAGCAGTATTTTGATCCTAACACACTGGTTAGTGTCTCAAATTAAGTATCACAGACTGTGTGTGCAGCTATTGCATAAAATGAAACATGCACCTTTTCAGCATGCTTTTCACAAAAGCTGGCTAGACTACAGCAAATTCTGCAGTGTGACTGCATTGTTCCATCTGCTTTACAACAGAGCTGATTCCTTGGGTTGGTACCATTTATGTTCTGCAGAAAGTTTCTGATTTAGCATTCAATTTCCAATTAAAATAAGTGAGTTAGATCAAGTATAAATAAAATTGCGAAACTGGAAGGAAAATCACAGAGCTATTTCTTAAAATCTTCTCACTTACCTCAGCCTGGCGGTACCAATTCCTAGACCAGCAGTCAGGGAAGATTTAATCTTCTTTTCAAGTGAACCCTGGAGGGACATAATTAAATCTAATTTGTAGTAAATTGCAGAAAACATAGCGATATTTCAATACTACATCACAATTTTTGTTCTTCAACAACTACTTTCAAGGAGAATGGTTTAACAGACTTTTGAAGACAAAGCTGCTCACTCAGCCACTACAAAACTGGATTTTAAATCTTTCCTTGTGGGGTAAAACCAAGCATTTTCTTCCTCCAAGTATGTCTCACATCAGAGTTCCAGCAACCCATCGGTTGCACAGCACTGCTGGGCCGCAAGCACACAAAAACCAGAAAGTAAGAAAAATATTAAGTCATCCTAAAAACTGATGGAAAAAAATATTGGGAAGGTAATGAACATGGAAAAAGGATAGTTCTTTTTATAAACAGGAAATAGTTTCTTCTCTGATATAATGAATACTTGGCAAAAAGTAACTTCGCCTCTATAAATAATGTCACATAACAGTCATGGTATTGAGAAGTGTGGAGACCTAAACTTAGAGTCAGTAGGGCTGAAGGCATTCAGCACCAATAAAAAGATCTGGAATAGTATCCAAGTAGGATGATTAATATACCAGGTTCATGTGAGAAGTCTCTTTGTGGTGGGGTTTTTTTGTTGGCTTTTTTTTGTGTTGGGGTTTGGGTTTGGTTGATTGTGGGGTTTGTTTGATTTGTTTTTTTTGTTTTGTTTGATTTGTTATTTTATTGGGTTTTTTAATGGGGAAGAGTGTTACTCAAAACTCCAGTAGTTTTGTAGTTCTCCATTAGAAAATAGCTAATCAGTATGCTCTTGGCCCAGCCAGCCAGCTACCAAGAAAAATCAGGGTTTAGTGACAGACATGTAAACACACTTAGGCTTAAACTTCTTGACTTTACATGGAGCAGAGGAACTCTCTTAAGGGAAATGTGTCCCTTTGTACAAACAAACAAACAAAAAAAAAAAAGTAAGGTTGAGGAGGCTCATGTCTTTGATGACTTAATCTCATAGATTTCCAGGTTGAAGAAATACTGGAGTTTGACTTCTTATATTTTCCTGTGGTATATTGGAGTGGTGACAGATCACTTATCTACAGTGCTTTTCCTACTAAGAGGTCATGCACCAATTCAAGTTTTAAAAAGTTCTTGCTCCGTTTTTTTTACGTCCCATTATTAGGATAATCTTCTTTAATATATTCAGCTATCACATATTTATGACCTTCATTAAGAGTACTAGTCCATGAAGAGATTTCTATTCAGTGCATAGATCATAAGAAAATGAAACATCAAAGATCATTTGTCAAGAAAGCCAAGGTCTTTTATAATACATCCAAACAATGCTCTATATACAGTGGAATAATCTTTTCATTATCTTTGCATGAAGGACACATACATCTTCTCATTTTTCTCAGTGACATGAGTACTGACACCAAAAAATTCTAAAAACTCTCCTACCTATATTCATCCTTTGATGAAGCACTTCCTTTGAAGCTCTATTTTGTGAGTGCTTTTGGCTTGTGCTCAATTTGGCAAAATTATACTAGATTATTGTATTTAGGTATGCAAATAATGTCACTTGAATTCAATGAGCCAACTCAAATGTTCTCTGCACTTGGGATCAAACCCTGGATTTGGAAGAAAAGATGTAATGTTGCCCTTACTTGAGAGCTACACCTGTGAAAGTAGGGTCAGAAGCAACCCCCAAAAGGTTTAAAATAATTACACATCCTTTTCTGAAGAGTGTACCACAAAAAAACCCTGTATATTGATACAGTAATTTTTACTTTCTTATTTTTCATACTGAACTGCAAGGAACTTGTGACAGATCTCTTTTTTCACACATAACATTTAGATGTTCAAATGATCTGCAAAAAATTTTTCATTTGTGCCCACATCTCCTGTTTTGCACTAACTTGCACCTTGCCCCACTGAGTTTGATAAAAGTTGCTAAATCTTAGAAGACTTCTAAGAATGACATTTCAATTAGGTTTTGTGTGATGTTAAGTCAGTTCTGAAATGCCTGTATTCTTGTGTTTTGTTTTGTTTGTTTGTTCATTTTTATATTTAATCTTTCTTTTTTCCTGACATTTTTAGCTGGGAGAATTCAATAGTTTAACTTGTGAAGAAACCTCTAGGTTCTTTACCCCTAGAACAATTTCACTTTATCAGTTGTACATATTGTCTTGCAAAACAACAGGAATTCTTCATGCAGCTGATACGTTTCCATACTCATCTGCTTCCAGCGAACAGCTTTTGTAACACGGCAGAAACAAAGTAAAAGCATTGATGCTCACAGATGAATTGAATATGGAGGAACCTTTTTATGCACAAATGATAATAATGAAGAAATATACTCACTGTTAGAAAGGTTACATATTTACTATATGTATTATCATTCTTGTCACATAAGCCACTATAATTTTCAGATACAGATTCACTGTCATAGTTTGGAAATACCTTTAAAAAGCAGTGGGTTTTGTGTTCTTCTCTTCGTACCGTATTTTATATTCTGTATAGCTATTTAGCAGACATCCTTACCAGAAAAGTCTGTTCTGGCTATTTTAATTCCAACAGGATCAACATGCCAATAAGAGAACTACTTGGTATTTGACTGCAGGTCCAAAGTGCCATCTTGGTTCTTTACGATCCAAATGTACTCTCTAACTTAGAGATACCTAGTTTGAAAAAAAAAAAAAAAAAAAAAAAAAAAAAAAAAAAAAAAAAAAAAAAAAAAAAAAAAAAAAAGAGATTTATAATGTAAGTAGTCATTCTTCACAACAGAAAATTACTTGTGGTTTTCCTAGCCTCTGGTATATTATTACATCACCAACTTTGAACTAACAAAACACGAAAGTTGAGATTTTTGCATTGATGAGAATATAATTTAAAATATTCCCCAATAGTGTAACACACATAAAGCAAGACATAAAGCCAGACATAAAGCAAGCCATGTCAAAAGGCTGTACAGGAAAAAGAAGGGGAACATTTTTTCAGGAACTTAAAATAAGCCACAGCAACAAAAGGTCTACTTCTTCATGAGAGTGTTGTGACAAGGGTTAATTGCTTTTTGTGTGATCAAAGACAGAAGGACAGTGAGATCAGTGCAGAGCTTTTAGCCTCTCATAGAAACTAGAAGTATTACTCAACAATAATACCTTCTGGGAAAGAAACCTCTCTGGCCTCAATTTGGATGGATACCTATTGGGAAACAGGTTACATCTTTTAAGTGTTTCTTCTAATCATCCCTGTAGGGGGATTTTGTCATCCTCAGTCAAAACATATTTCTCAGGTGTTTCCCTCAGCTGCACTATTTTCACCACAGACCAACACAGTTAAAAGACAGCATTCAACAACTTGGAGTCACTAAAGCAAGAGAGCACACTCTGATTCAACTGTTATGTGCCCTGTCCAAGGCATTTTGTACCCTAAGCTTTTACTTCTCCATAAATGGAAACATGTATTAACAAAATACTGACTCCTTTTTAGAGATTTAAAAACGTTACTATTCTAACTATATCCACTCCATTCTGTTTCTACAAGAGAGGGTAGAAAGTTTCTTGGGAAATAATTTGGAAATTCTCCTATACAAAGCAGAATTGTGTAATAAGTTTTTTTAATATTATTACTGGCACACGTATAGAGTAGACATGACCTGCTTTCTTCACAACTCTATCAAAAAACTCACATGAAAGATATTTAGAATCCAATCTCTGTTACACAAAAAAGAAAAAAAAATTCAAAAGAGCTCGAGGGTTTTTTGTTTCTGTGTATCTGTGTTGTTCACAGCATGATAGGGTCCAGAACTCTAGTTGTGAAGTACTTAATAGAAATAGTATTTAATACAAACAGTATTTAATAGAAATCTGTCAATAATAAATATGGATAGATTACTGCATTGGCCACATTATAACCCATATTTAACAGTTTAAACAAACTCCTCATGCAACTGAAATTGTTTCACTCATGCTGTGCAGAGGTGTAAAGATTTTCTCATATCAACATGGGAGGCATATGGACCAAAAAAATTCTACTGGATATATGTTGTCCACATCAACTTAAACCAAGCATATGCTGTGTACAGTGGTGGGAGCAATTTACATTTATTCAAGAGAAAACTTGAAGAATGTGCAACCTAAAAGCTGCTTAAGATAGCTAAGGGGAAGAAACATGATTCCAAAACTGTGACATTTCCTAGTTGCACTATATTTTTCAGTAGCCACTTCTTATATGCAAAAGATTAATCAGAAAAACTTGGGCATTGAGCAGCACAGTACATGTCAGCGTGGCAGTACCATTCACTATAAATTGTCTCAACACTTGCTGTGGAACTTTGCCAGAGTACACTTTACCCACAAAATACCATGATCTACACTGGAAGGCTTGGTGCTCAAACTAAATTTTAACATTTTTTTGTTTGCTTTTGGGATAAATAGCTTTCATCCTTTAAAAATATTAACTGTTTACACAATGTAAATAAATGGATTATAGGTTCTGCAGTACTTTTGCTATCTGGCTCAGTTCCAGGCAGGTTTAGATATCACTATTCAATTTAATTTTACACTCAGATAAAGTCAACTTCTGAGACAAAGTCTGGTGGCAAGAAAGTTAAGGGAATCATTATGCATAGCACTGATACTCATTCATCCATTCTGAGAGACTGAAATGGGATTTAGACCATATGTAGGTACTGGCTTATTCATCTGGACATGGTACTGCTGGCAGGAAAACATTTCCTTACCACAAAAAGCCTGTGTGTATTGTTATAGAACGAGAACCACAGACAGGTTTTGTGATGTGAGTTGCAGTGTTATATATTCACTCTTGAAGAACTCAAGCAGTGATAAAATCCCAGAACTTTTACTAATATTTTTAGAAAATAACGGCCAAGGTACATAGATACTTCAGTATACTGCATGAATTTGTGCTCATATTGACAGACCTGCTCTCTCAAATAAGTCATCTTTGAATGTTCCTCTGAAAGTATATCCACAAGAAAGCTAGTATTTGCCAAATGCTCCAGTCACAGAACACCACAATAAGCTTTATTACCCACTATCAAACATTGGTTCTTCACTTAGACATATTATTTATTAATTTAAATAAGACACACTCAATGTTTTATACTGAGGCAATGTAAAATGTAAGGAAATCATCATCTGTTTCTACAGATAAGGTTTCTTAATAGAAGTGGAAATGTAAGTTTCTGAACAAAACAATATTCCCACAGGAAAAAAAAACACAAAACCATGTATTGCTATTTTTCTCTCTCCAAGTAACTAATTATTTGTTACAAAATTAATTCTAAAGTGGAATAAGATGCCACTTGTGAATGGCAGGGGAAAGCAAGCAGCCAATCAATTTGATTGATAAGGCAAGCTCCAACTTTATTGCCCAGCATTACATCTTTTATACTTTTACATAATATATTCATAGCAACAAGGCATAATTGGCTACAACTTATAGATCATAATTTGCATGTTCCTCCTACTTGTAATTTCTTTAGCAATGCTTAGAATTTGTCTACTATTCTCTGTTCCCCACTTTCTACCCATTGCTTCATAGTTGCAGCTGCTGTTCTCTCGTTCTGTTATCTATCGAGCTACTTATTTTTCATAGTCGCAAACCACAAGGCTAAAGGACAAGATGACCGTTCACTGTTCTATTCAGCTTGACTTGCTCTTTGTTCTGTGGCCTTCTCCCCTGATTCCTGCTTACTTTAGCTAGCATGGAGTTTCCCACAACAGTGGCTCCAGGGGTCCATGTCCCTGTTCTGTCAACCATTCTTCGACAATAAGACAGTTACTCCAAATTACTAAGAAAGATCCCAAACTCTTTGAAAATGAAATGGTATCACAAAAAAAGTATTGTACATATCATAATCTGATACTGTTGAAATTAATACGATGGTACAAAACATTTTCTTTTATATTGATAAAAAAGACCAGAGTAAGAAAAAAATGGTAGCCTGACTGACCAGAAAGAATTGGAAGAATCAAGATGGGATCTACTTTAGTATGAACTTCCATTTGCTAACCTAGAGCATTTACATTTAGAGCATTTGGGATTTAAACAATAATGAAAGTATTTTGGCTTCAACTGGGTATCATAAGGTTGCCATAATTCACTAATCCTCAATGCTAATATTATTTGATGCTCTCTTCTACAAGAAGTCTTTTTAACTTCAGTCGTTTACTTCAATTCTTCAACAATGTAAGTTTTCTTCCTTTCTCTGTTTTTTTCTTTAAGCTCAGAGAGGTCAAGTATCTGGAGAAATATCTCTGTGAAAAGGCATCTATCTGGCAAAACACAAAACAAGGAGCAATAAAGCTTTTTCTTGCTTCACAGTCTCAACAGCCATCAGTCTCTGATTACTATTTAAACATTTCTGTAGATCTATAATTCTTCTGAATAGCCTCTGCTGAGACCAAACTGTTAGAAGCCTTTATAAATAGTGCAACTGTGTAATTTTATTTCATTCCCAATAAAAATCCAACCACCTTCAGCTGACTCCCAGGACAGAAGACATAGGCATCAGTTATTAAAACGATTTGCCCCACTACAAGGACTGGAATGAATAGTTTTATGCTGGGAATGAATGACAAAGTGGGAATAAATTATTTAGTAGCCAGTATCCAAATTCAAATGACTCTGATTCATTTATGTCCTGGGAATGTGAAAAATGTCTTTGAACAAGAATGTATTAGGGCAATAATAAATGGAAATTATATTTCAAATCTGCATGTTTCTCTCTGGTGGTAACATTTGAGCACAGGGACTTTTCCTTTCCATTAACACTAAAGAAAAAAATACATTTAGCCTTAAGAATAAATAACCATAATCTCACCATATTACCCAGTGTTATAGGCCAAAGTACTACATCAAATACTAACAGCTAATTCCCCCTCTAACTTTCTAGTTCCAACAAGACTGTAATTCTTTATAATTCTTTACTTGTCTTACATAAGTTTTACATAAGGAAAATATAGTTGTTTATAATACTAACATGAGTCTTCAAGACTGAGTAATCTGTGAGCTTTCATAACATAGAAACCAAGACAGAAATGGAGGGAAGAGCAGCTGTGATCATCTGGGGCTAGTGGTGTCAGTAATGTACATGCAAAGGGCAGTCAGGAAAGGAGCTTTTGAAAAGAATGTACCTACCTTGTATTTGAAATTATGCATCTGTTTTTTCCCAATGACACAGCAATTTTCCAATTGAAAATACACCTCTGCTATGCTTTCACTTTTTAATAGCTTTAAAATCTTCCCAAATCAAAATTATATCTGTTTAAATTTAAAAAAGTAATTCACTGTTGAGGGATGATTAATCCTAGGTCACAGCCTCTTGTTTTATTTTGTTTGTCTGCTTGGTTTTTGTTTTGTGGGGATCTTGGAGCAGGAGTTGTTTGCTTGGTTTGGTTGGTGTATTGGTTTTTCTGTGGCCAGATTTTGGTAGCAGTGGGGGGGGGCTGAGGGAGAGGCTTCTTCGAGAAGCTGCTGGAAGTTTCCCCCAT
>VXBA01001217.1:35385-53643 GCA_013399895.1 Serilophus lunatus
GTGGCTGTAGTGGGCCCCTGGCACTCAGCCCGGGTTAAACCACTACAGTTGGGTTGGGTTATTTTTAGTTGGTTGGATTTTTTGTTTGGTTAGTTGATTTGATTTGGTATATTTTAGTGGGGAGACAGGGGGGAGTGTCTGTTTTTGTTTCCTGTGGGTTTTTTAATAGTCTAACTTACTCTTTAAAATTGTAGTAACAATTTGAACAAGAATTCACTCCTTTTCAATTTTCCCTTCTATCTTCTTGCTCCCTGCAAAATATCTCATCTCAGTTTTTCAGTGAGGGAATTCAGATTCAGCGTTCCTTCTGCTAAAAGCTGCCTTTGTTGTTCCTCAGTCAGCTACATTTTGCAGCTGTTCTTCTAATGCCTGCCATTCATCTGGTTCTGGAAAAGCCAGGTGCAAAGTGAGCCCAGAGCACTTACATCTAGAAACAACTTTTCAGTGGAATCTAGAGAGTAATGTAAGGTTATGAGGTGGTGAAAATGTTTCTTGAAAGAAATTGTCAGAGGATTTCTTGAAAACTATTACTAAATTCTGATATCTCAAGTCCTCAGAATATCTCATATGCAGACCATTTTACAAAAAAAACCAACATATTTTGAAAATATAAGCCTGTAGGGCTTTAAGGCCAAAAATATTACAGGATATAGCAACATAATAAGGATAACTATTTGATGTTAATTTACTATCATAACACTTCTGATAAGAAAGGTCTTAAGGAAGCAAATTCCAATATGCAGTTTTTTCTATTCAAATGTGTTTTGCAAAACAGAAAAAAAGTCTCTTGTACCTTATAAAAGTAGACTCGTTTCTGAAAAACAAAACCAAACACCAAATTGGAATAGTTTAAAATTACAAACGGCTAATCCACAAGCAGGCAAGCTGTAACAGTTTATAAATATTTGCTGCTCCCAGCAAAGCTTGAGTAATATGTGCAGGAATACATACCTATGTGTCATGTGAAGCAGTTTTAGTGTGGGGAGATTTTCTCAACCCTTAGTGATTTATTTGTCTGCCAGTGCTCCAGGAAAGCAAAGACCCCTAAGTCCAACCAGTCTGTCAGCATCCTGCTATGAGAGCCCTTCACCAAACAGATACACAAGATCAGAGTGTGTTTCAACTGCCTTTTTCAGAGGGGCTAAGACGACATCATAAGGTAGACCACTCAGCAGGTCTTCCCAATATGTTAGCCATTGTCAGCAACTGCTAACACCTTATAAGGGTCTCACTCTAACACTGTATGGAATAACTTGTACAAATTGTGACAGGATAATAAGAGGGTTGTCAGTGCTAGTGTCTGAGTGCAAAAATACCATAAAGTAAGCTCTAATACTAATAGCAACATTTAATGTGTGTAAAGTATCTTTCTTACATCCCTATGTGGAGGGAAGACAGGTTCAGCCCATCAACTGATCCCAGCAGTTTCAGTGGAGTCTTCATCAATTTTCCCCCTATTCTAAACTTACTTTTATACTACTTCTTTATGTTTAGGTGGAGCTTGAGTGACTTGAGTCACAATTACTGTTATCTCTGATTGATGCAAAATAGTCTCTCTTCACTTTGTATGCTTAATGAGGGTGGTTGTATCTGAGGAGAAGGATTTTGACATCGTTGGCTCAGCAGCAGAACATCTTCATCTCTCTCCCTTGTTTGACAGGTATTACATGGTCTTATTAAATACAAAGGAGCACCATGTTCCCTTCCCTGCAGTGATTTCTATGGAGGGGGTCATGATATTTCCACTCTGCTTCACCCTCCATTCTATCCCCAACAGCAGGTGATTTTTGTTGTATAGGGAATCTTTGTGGAGCATGTTTACCAAATTCCATCCTGGGATTAGCAGCTGCATTTTACCCTGTGATTTTTGGTCTCCCCTGATATTTAACCCCAGCCATTTTTCCATAGTTGTGCTACAAGAAAAGATGTCACTTTAAAGATGATTTCTGATGTACCAATTCTTAAAGACACATGACTTTAAAACAACATGTCAATTTTTTCACAGAAGAAATATGCCTTAAGCCGGCCCCCTCCTATTTCTTCTAGTTTTCTAAAGTCTAGAAATTTAATCTGTTGAGGATTTTATATCATCAGTAGTTTCTAATTTTGAGAAGTTAATTAGAAAATATTAGCAGTTTCATCTTGTTTTCCATTCTGATTTTTAGTTTTCTACTGATACACACATGAAGATGAAAAATAGCTTTCTCATTTGACTCATCTTGAAGAATATTAGGAAAATGTTCTTCACCAAGAGGGTGATTGGACACTGGAACAGGATCCCCAGGGAAGTGGTCACAGCACCAAGCCTGACAGAGTTCAAGGAGCATTTGGACAATACTCTCAGGCTCTTAGTGTGACTCTTGGGGATGGTCCTATGCAAGGCCAGGAGTTGGACTTGATGATCGTTCTGGATCCCTTCTGACTCAACATATTCTGTGATTCTGTGAAGCAGTCTAGACCATCAAAGTTTCTACTTCCTGAATTACTTTTAGAACTAGTTCTCCTTGGAAGTAAGTGTTACCTATAACCATACACTGAATTTTTCAGAAGTGGTCCTACAACTTTTCATGATGTGTTGAGTTAAACTAGGTCTGTAACTGGGATTTGTAATGTCATAAATCTTAATTTAAGTATATGTTCTTTAAAATCTACTAATAAAAAAAGATAGCAATAGTTGGATTGTACGCCATGGTGAAACCAAAATTAATTAGAGAAAAACTTTTACCTTCTCACTCTTCATAGCTCCAGCCTTTGGACCACACTCAGCAGGGCTAAACCTCTCCCCTGAGCATTTTAATCTCTGATTAAATGATAAACAGAAAAAATGTGAGATTTTTAAGTATCTCTTTTATTAAAAAAAAGTATTTTTTCTATAACTCATACAAGGCCATCCCAATCGACTGCATCCAAGAAGCATGTTGAAGAGCAACAGAGCTCATTGCTAGAGGTAAGGCACTCCTTTCACAGCTTCAGAAAATGAAGAGAAGGTTGACAGAAACTTCCACAAGGAAGAAGGGTGGTGAATGCTCATCAGAACATGAAAGTAAATCTTATAAAATTGGAAATAAAGTGGATTTTTACAGCTTCACCTTTATTTGCAATGTACATAAAGACAAATAAATAATATATTTATAAGCTGCTTTTGAAATATTTATGATCATAAAATCACAAAATCAGATAATCATTTAGGTTGGTTAATACCTTCAAGATCACCAAGTCTAGCTTTTGATTAACTACCATCCTGTCACCTTGGCCATGGAAAAAAGTGCCACGTCCAGTCATTTCTTGAACACCTCCAGGGATGGTGACTCCATTACTACCCTGGACAGTCCATTCCAATGTTTAAAATCCTTTCCATGAAGAAATTCCTTCTCATGTCCAATCTGAACCTCCCCTGGCACAGCTTGAGGTCAGTTCATCTCATCCTGCCTCTTGTTGCCTTGGAGAAGAGACCAACCTCCACCTGGCCACAATCTCCTTTCAGGCAGTTGTAGAGAGTGATAAGGTGTCCCCCGAGCCTCCTCTTCTCCAGGCTGAACAATCCCAGCTCTCTCAGCTGCTCTTTAGAGGGCTCGTGCTCCAGACCTCTCACCAGCCCATTGGCATTCTCTAGACTTCCTCCAGCAACTCATCATCTTTCATGCATTGTGGGGCCCAGAACTGGACATAGGACCTGAGATGTTGTCCCACCAGTGCCAATTTTAAGGACAACTGCTGCGCTGGTCTTGCAGGCCGCAGTATTTTTGATCCAAGCCAGGATGCCATTGGCATTCTTGGCCACCTGAGTACACTAATGGCTTATATTCAGCCAGCTGCCAACCACCACCCCCAGGTCCTTTTCTGATGGGTCTTTTTCCAGACAAAGTAAATATTGATGGTGTTATAGGTTTAAGCATAGAGTGTTCCATTTTTTGGGGAAAGGGTGTGGGGGGAAATCTTAAAACCATCTTTTTTTTCCTTCCCCAATTCCCAGGAGGATGGAAGCAGGCAAGGACGGTGAGGCCCTGTTCCCGGGATTGTGTTGGGCCGGGCTCATTCCTGCAGGCAGGGAGTGCCCCCTGGGCCATGCAGACCTCGCCCTGGGCCACATAGGACTGACCCAGCCCGGGGCCGACTGGAACGGGGTGGGTACAGGATGCTGTGGAGACTCTTGGTGCATCCTGATGCCTGCAGGGCCACCCCAGCCTGGCCTGTGCCTTGGACATGGACCACTGGTTCCCCCTGGCTCCTCCCCGGGCGCAGGGAAGCTGTGGGGCTGGGCCCTGCAGAACCAGTCCCATACCAGCATTTTTCTGGGCAGCGGCAGAGGCTGCTCCCAGCTGTTACCCCCCCCTTCACGGCTCCCCCAGGGCCGGAGGGGGGCAGTGTCAGCGCGGCGTGGCCGCACCGGGCCCACACCTGGGCCAGGGGATGGTGCCAGGCCCTTGGCCGCCTGTGGACGGCGCTGCCAGCCCCCATGCTGCCGCGGGCAAGGGCGGTGGCAGCTTTCAGCCAACCCTGCAGGCAACACCACTGGCTCTGGGGTCCCTCTCAGGGGGTCCCTGCAGTGGCAATGGGTGCCTCACACCAGAGATGCACTGGCAGCAGGCACACAGTGATGGCAGCCCCTTCTGTGGTGGCTGGGGCAGGCAGCGCCCACGGCGGCAGCTCCAGCTGGCCTCGCAGGTGGCGCTGCCAGCCCATGGCCCCTCACGGAGATCCCAGCAGGTGGCGAGTGCCCCCTTGGGTGGTGCCATTATCACCCCTGGGCTTCAGGGGCTCACCATATGGACATTTTGGCAGGAAATGTCATCTTGACGGTGAGATGTCGGGGAGGAGTGACATCTCCGTGCCACTGGCCAATCAGAAGGTGGCACACCCAGGAATGCTGCCCTGAGATAATGTGAGAACAACAACTTATATAAAGCCAGAAATGCAGAAGTTTGGCCCCTTTTCCTGGCCTCACTGTCATCAAGAGAGGACCAGCTGCTGCCCCTCCTGGTCTCTCCCCATTCCCTGATCCCATGGCATCTCCAGAGCTCATACAGTCACAGCAGGAGACCACCCAGCAGCAATACAAGTGTGGTATCTTCCCCTTGGGTTTCCCTGGGGAGTCCTTTTTACTGTCCTTTTTCAGAAGCTCCTAAACTGGGACCAGCACCATCTTCGAGGCGGCTTTCCCTCCTTCCCCCTGCTCCTCAGCTCACCAGCCAGCTTGGAGGAGCAGTTTGGGGTTTTTTTCTTTTACGGCAAAATATTGTTGGGTTGTTATTGTATCTGGTTGTGTCTTCGTGGGATTCCATAGCTCATAGATCCCCTAGATAAATAGTTTGCTGTTGCTTCTCTATTAAGTCTCTCATCATTATTGTGCCCCCTAGTGTCCAAACCAAGACTGATGGGTATTTCACGTCATCCATTATATGACCCTAAGTGCAAGAAGAAAATGGGTCAATATACAGGCTAACTTGTTGCTATGAAGAAGGACACTTCCCACATCTGTGTTCCAGCACTGGGTTGTTATCTTCTCTCAGTGACTGCATTGCAGCTTTTCAGCCTCACAAGGGGAAAGAACTCTTGTCTGTTTTTCATAGGTGCTCTAAGGATTTCTGGAAGGGAGGTATCTGAAGCAAGACATGGACTGTCACCAAGATGAGTTAAGAAGACCTTTAGACACATGAGAAATCTGCTAGAATAGGTGTTTGCATATGTTCATACAGAGACAGGAATTGCTGCAGCCCTGTTAGCTACTGATACCTCCCCTATCCCTGCACAGGCAGCAGAATACATTACCCTGCATTGCTTTAGCATCAATTGGCATATTTTCTACATCCAGGAAAGGGTTAAGTAGCAAATCAGAGGAGCCTAAAGCAATAGCAATTATATGTTAAGCATTGTGATGCCGTGGAGAATTCACTCTGCAATGTGTTGCTCTGCCACAAGTCCTCTCACTGATCAGTCAAACATCAGTGGGAAAAAACAGAAGCTCTATGAATTGGGAATGGATGATCTCCTTCCTTATGAATTGTCAAATTATTTTCATCTGCTACCTGCGACTATTCCCTCCTACAGCTCTCCCACAGGAACAGATAAAAACGAAACGTGTGGATTTCTGTGGAACATCTATTCTGTTTGAGCTCCTTATCATACGCAAGAGATTGGACACATTTTAAATGTGAAACAGTTCTCAGTTACTCACCACGGTACACCAACCTTACAAAATAATGCTGATAAGGATGTCAAGACCACCTCTTTGACCCAAGGTAGTAAGTCCAGATGGATGTGCTAATAATGCTTGCCCATCTATTTCACGAGGTGTTAAGGGAAAATTCTTACATTCTGCATATTGAGGGACATTGGACCAGTAGTCTGTATGCTAAGCAAATTTTATGGAATCAGCTGGGATCAGGTCAACCAAACTGATTTTATTTCAAGACATGTGCATGAAACCCATGATCTTCCACATAAGCAAAGTTCCTCAATAGCAGCAAAGTGATTGAGTGGCACCATTGTGATTTGATTTTTATTTCAAAGTCTTATTGACTTTTTCTTAGAAAGTGCTTTCATTTCAATGTCACTCCTGCCATATAAAACTGTAGCATAGAATACATTTGGCAAGCATCTCATATGGAGTAATACGAGTAGACATAAATTTATATAATTTGTTTAATTTTGTGCTGGTTTCTGAAGGTGGAGCTATGGAATATGGAACATTTACTTACCTTGTTTTTTCAGTCATCCACCTTCTTGCTTATTATCCTAAGCCATCATGCTAACTGGTTGCATGACTACAAGTGTTTCAATTCCCCTGAAAGCAGCTATTTGCTCAATGCTTGCAAATGGGAAGAGATCAGGAAAGAAGCTGAGTTATTACATATATAATTCATTTGCAATTTATATGTAACATAAAATATGAAGAAATTTTAGAATTATCTTTGCTGATTCTCTGTTTGAAAATCCTTCAATACAACCCACTTCTTAGGCCAGTAGAACTTAAAATACTCTTAATTATGTGCATGCTAAGCTTTTCCTGCATCGAAACACAGAAAAGGGGAATTTTTCACTAAATTTAATTTTCATTAAATTCTCTTTAGGCATTTCTGACAATGTAGTTGGCACTCAGTTTCACAGTGGTAAATTTGTACCTAAGTTGCTTGTACCTAAGTTGTACCTAGTAATTTCTTAACATTTTGCTTTCAACACATACATAGCTTGATGGCATTGCTGGCATGAACAGCAGGCCAACAGATAGACTAAGCAAGCACGTAACCACTGAACAATTTCTAAGAACAGGATAACATCGTCCCTTCTTCTTAACCAAACATCATATAAGTGTAGGTGAACATCACCTCTATCCATAATTGACTTACCCTATTTAGTATTCAAACAAAATTTAAGGTACATGTGGGCAGAGCTGGATCATCTGATCAAGTTTCTAGTATAGAAAAGCATTTAGCTGAAGACAATCACAAAAAGACAAATGGCCTTGCAAGCTCTGCCAAGCCAACAAGTCTTACTATTAATAAATCAATTACAGGAGTAATGAAAATTAATTTACCTACTGATAATTTTATCTCCTTTAAAGGTGAGGTCTCAGCAACTGTTAATAAATTTACTTATACCAGGGATTTTGTGTTTGATGGAAGGTTCCAAACAGTGATGATAAGTGCCACATTTCAAAAATTCCATATATAATGAAGATCCAGTGAGATTAGCAAGAACATCAAATTAAATATATAATACATGAAGCAGTGGTGGTTTTAACCATTTTCCGTACAGCATAGTTGTGATATGTGGTCTTTATTAGAAGAATTTGCAATGAAGACACTCTTCAATATTAATTCTATGCACAGTCACTCCTAAATACAAACACTTTAGCCACCATGGGGAGGTTATCCATGACAAGGACAGAATTTCAGCTGCTGTGCCTCATTAATACTGCTGTGCAAATTTCCAGTCATGGCTTTGGCCGTAGCTGCACAAAGGAGGATAAAGCTATGGTGGCCGCCAATCTCAGTCTTCTCCTCACCCAACACTTGTCAGCGTCGTCTTTATGATTTACAATTAGCAAGGGGGCAATTACTGTAGAGCACAGTATGTAGGTGTTGCACAACAGAAAGATGTATAAGCAAGTAGGTTTATAAGAGAAACAGTAAATATGCAGTTTTCCCTCAGTGGCTGTAAAGAAAGTTGAAGGACAAAACTCACCTTTTTGAAAATCAGAAGACTGTCAGGACAAATTTTCTTTAGGTTCTTCAGTATCTCACCACCAGAATCCCTGTCAGACTACCTGGACTGCCTTTAGCTCATGATGAAAGTCTTGTTTTGACTTGTCTTTTCTGCACAAATTATTTTGTCTTGTTCTGAATGTTTTGTTTGGTTTTGGTTTTAGGTTTTGGGGTTTTTTTAATAAATTTTAAAGTCTAGAACAAATGTTTTTGCACCATAATACTTACTGAAGTGTTGAAAAAATTATGGTCTTTCCATTTGGAAGCATTATTCTTTAGATTGTTATTTTAATAGGTAATTTTCAGCTCCAGATACCTAAACACTGATATTTCCAAGCATCATTTCTATATCTTCAAGTTTCAACAGGTTATAAATAGGAAGAAAGGGGCTGGTAGGCTTGACAGCTGAAGAAGAGAAGACAGCTGACTTGCTTTAACAGGAGTCAGAGATGATGCAATTTGCAAAAGATGAAAAAATAGAGAGCTCAAAATCTAAGAAGTTAACATCATTAAAGATTTTCAAGTTTATGCATCTCTCGAGCTTGTTCTATGAATCTCTGAAGAATGATGTTGAAAATGGAGTTAATGTCTTGCAGCTGAATAACTCCTGGTTATGTCATATTAGGTATTTATTTATTCTCTCTACCTCAGATAAGATTGTCAAATTCACAGATGCCATAGACTTCGGATAGAAAATCTTAAAGGAAAACATTTATATTTTGGCAATTCTAAGGATTTAAGTGCACAGTGTGGAATATGCTGTTGTTCATTTGAGATAGACTTGAGGGGAAAGTGTAAAAATCTCAGCAAGCAGCTAATCAAAAACTTTACACACCTCCTTAGCAATGCCTGGCCTGAATGAAAATAATTTTAGTTGTTATTATATGGATACTTTGTGGCCTCGAGAGGCTGACACTTCTTCACCTGTACCCAACACTAGTGAGACTGCACTTTGAATCCTGTGTTCACTGTCAGACTTCTCACAAGGAGAAGGACATTGAGGTGATGGAGCAAAACCTGAGAAGGGCAACAAAGCTGGGAAGGCTCTGGTTTAGCCTGGAGGAAGGGGGCTCAGAGGGGACCTTATCACTTTCTACAACTGCTTGAAAAGAGGTTGTAGCCAGGTGGGGGAACAAGCTCTTCTCCATGGCAATAAGATAGGACAAGAGGAAATGGCCTCAAGCTGTGTCAGGGGAGGTTTAGGTTGGATATAAGGAAAAATTTCTTGACAGAAAGGATTGTCAAGCATTGGAACAGGCTGCCCAGAGAAGTGGTGGAGTCACCACACCCTGAGGTGTTTAAAAGATGTGTAGATGTGGCACTTAGGGACACGGTTAAAGGTGAACATGGTGCTGCTGGGTTAACAGTTGGACTTGATCTCAGAAAAATTTTCCAAATGATTCTGTGATTCTATTCTATGTTTCAAGAACAGCAGCAGACAGTGTGGAGATAACATCATCCTCCCTGGTTACAGGCTCGCGATCCTTCCACTTACCCATACTTTCTGCCTCAAGGTGGTGGGTTAGTTCCCAGCTCCACTTGCTCCCAAACAACATTTTCTCCTTTTTTTTTGATCCTTCTTTCCCAATGGAGCAACACTTGAGCTCGGTTTTGCCTCAAAGCAGGAAATTAACAGTGTTGGATCAACCCTCGGAGAAAACTTTCCAAACACAACTGGGTCGTAGTGAAGCTTTAGTAATAAAGTCTCAGAACTATGACAGTAATATTGAACGATTGTATTAGTAAATAGTGATAGAACTTTTAAATACCCTTTCCTTCATCACAACCAAAGAAATGCTGATAATTGTCAGGATAAATTAATTTCCTTAGATGTACAGTATGGACTAGCTCTCAAGTACCTTATCTATTTTCTTAAGTTACAGGATTTTCTAATACAAGCACAATTGATTGCATAGCTACAGAAAAAGACTCCAAAATTTCTAAACTTAAATATGTTTATCTAATAAGCCACCATAACATCTACTGAGCCCAATTAATTACTTTAGTTCACTTGCTTCAAGTCTGATTTGTATTTGTGTTTTGCAATGTCAAACATTCAATCAATCCTGCTAATAGAAATGAACTTATAAGGGCTGCTTAATGACACGTATCTCAGTCATTGCACTCACAACACACACTTAGTTTGGGAAAATGGGTTCCTCACCACAAAGGCAAGGTCTCCAGCAGGGCTGCTTAGAGCTGTGCAGAGTGCAATCTGAATATAAGAGCACTATTAAAAGCACAGACTAACAAGTGAATCTTTTTCTTTTACACTTCAAGTTCATTAATGGAGAAAAAGGCACCATATCAAGAAATTATGGATGGAGTCAATTACACTTTTATAGAGGGTAATATGAGGACAACTGATGGACTCACTGAAATAAAATCCTTATCACAGACCTGTGAATAATTCTTGCCCTCCAAACTAATCCTAAGCCACCCTTTCATAATCACGCAGTCATTACCTACAGCTGCAGAGTAGGATTCTATGCTCCTTATGTTTGCAGGACATCCTTGTGTCTTTCTCAAGGTCAGTTTCAGAGGAGACAGCAGGAATGAGAAGCCCTGTGGTAAGCACTGGTCGTCTCTTGGATAACATTACTTGACAGATCTTAGCATCATATTTCTATTGCTGCAGCAGAGCACAAGAAAGATGCCAGGGCCTGCTCTTCTATTCTCAGCGAAGATGATCACCGCAGGAATGTGATGGGACTATCATGCTAAGGATGAAACTGAAAGAGGGCAAGCAGTGCTCTTGCTCCCTCAGGTGGATAAAACTGCACTGCTTCTCCCTCATTGTGCAAGACAGAGAACATGCTGCAGTTGAGAAAGAAATAGCAACTCTATCTTATACAGTGAGTCCATCCTTGACCAACATTAACATAACAAGAGCTGCAGAGTAAAGGCTGGATGTCACTGAATATTGACATAAGCAGAAAAGAATAACCTGAAGTAGCAAAAACCATTAACACAAGAAGTATATAAAATTGCCCACCAATTCCATCCTTTGATTTTTTTAATTTGGTGTTCTGTTTGTGAAACTGTTCTCTATTTCAGCTGGGATAGAGTTAATTTTCTTCCTAGTATATTGTATTTTGCTCTGTTTTAATTTATGTGAAGATAATGTTGATAACATACTGATGTTTTAATTGTTGCAGAGCAGTCCTTAGCCTAAACCAAGAACTTTTCAGTTTCACATGCTTTGCCAGTGAGCAGGTACACAAGAGGCTGGGAGGGAGCATTGCCAGGGGAGATGACCTTAATTGGACAAAGGGATGGATATTCCATACCATAGAATATCATGCCCAGTATGTAGACCAGGAGAAGCGACCATTGCCACTGGGGGACAGGCTGAGCATTGGTCCACAGGTGGTGAGATCTCTTATTGTGCATAGTTTTTTTTTCTTGGGTATTATTCCTCTGTCTGTCTCCTCTTTTCATTACAACTCTTGTTATTGTTATTATAATTATCATAGTTATATTTTATTTTGCTTCAATTATTAAACTGTTCTTGTCTCAACACAGAAGTTTTAATTTTTCTCTCCTCTACTGGAGAGGGAATGTGGGAAAAAAACAAGTGGCTGAGTAGTACTTAGATGATGGCTGGGCTTAAACCACAACATTTCTAGTAATTCTTCTTCTACATCTACAAACAAAAAAAAAATCTGACTGAAAAAAAAAAGGATTCAAAACAGTTGACCAGAGATATTTCTGGTCATTAGACAAAGAAGATACACCAATGAATCTCACACCTTTACTTCACATTGCCAGGAAAGAGATCACTAGATACACATGGCATAAAGGGTAATACCCATGATGAATCACATATTCAGGGTTGAAAGGGACCTCTAGAGACCATCCAGTCCAAACCCCCTGCTGCCAAGACAGGGGTACCTACAGCAGGTTACATAAAAATATGTCCATGGGAATTTTGAATGTTTTCAGAGAGGGAAGCTCCACAACCTCCCTGTTCCAAGGCTCTGCCACTCTCAGTGTAAAGAAGTTCTTCCTTACATTGAGTTGTCCCTCATGGAACATCTTGTATTTTAGTTATGGCCATTTAACTTCATCCTGTCACTGGGGATGACTGAAAAGAGTGTGGCATCGTCCTCTTGGCACCAACCTTTGAGATATTTATATGCATTAATGAGATCCCTTCTCAGACTTCTGTTCACTAGACTAAACAGGCCCAGCTCCCTCAGTCTCTCCTCATAAGAGAAAATGCTCCAGACTCCCTCATCATCTTGGTCACCCTTTGCTGGACCCTCTCCAGTAGGTCCTTGTCTTTCTTGTACTGAGGAGTCCAGAAATGGACACAGCCCTCCAGATGTGGCCTCACTAGGACTGAGTACAGGGTGAGAATCATTCCCTCATCTGCTGGCCACACTCTTCCTGATGCATCCCAGGGTACCATTGGCTGTCCTGGCCACAAGGGCACACTGCTGTCTCATGATCAGCTTGTCATCCACCAAGACTCCCAGGCCCTTCTCAGCAGAGCTGCTCTCTAGTAGGTCATTCCCTAACCTGTTCTGGTATTTGGGGTTATTCCTCTCCAGGTTCAGGACCCTGCACTTGCCCAAGTTTAACCTCTTTATGTTTCCCTCTGTCCAGCTCTCCAGCCTACCAAGGTCCCACTGAATCGCAGCTCAGCCTTCAGGTGCATCAGCCACTCCCCTCAGTATTGTGAAATTGACTTTGGCTAAGAAAGTGAAAAATCCAGAGAAACCTGAGAAACCCCTGTATGTGCATACATGGATACAGGTAATGTAGGTAATGTAAATGTATATCTAGCGAGTAAAAGATGGTCAAGTTATAAATTGATTCCAGTTAGCATTTGCAAGAAGTTAGATATTAATGGGATTACGTTATGCTTAACTAAATGTAAAATTCATTTTAGCATAGTTCTCAGAACGGAAAACTGATCATCACAAAGCAAAATGCAAACTCATCAGCACAACTGAAAAATCAATATGCAAATTTAAGACTTCTTCCGCATAGCTGGATAAAAAACAAATATTACTGCAGATATACCTCCAATCAGACTGGTTTTCCAGGCACAGTTCAGAGTCATCATTAATGGAGAATCTAACTGCAGTGCTTGTAGTCAGCAATTTAATGTACCCTTACTCATCCTGCTGAGACAGATGGGTAAAGAATGCATTTGTCTGTAAGCAGTGAAGGCTCAAGAAATGCCAGACCTCTGAACCAAACATCTCATCCAGAGTCTGGTAGCAAAGCAACAGCAGCCAGAAGCTCACAATCACAGAGATTAGAGTTATAATGCCCTATTCACTCATTCCAGCTAATTCACCTGAAAACTCAATATCCTTGCCAGTATTTTGCACAATTACCTCTCACTACTTTTATTGTTGCAGCTTTTTTCTTCACCTTTGGAGTCAGAAACATACTGAGGAAAAGTGGCTTAGAACAGTAAAACCTATTTTTGCTTTATCTGTAGAGAATTATCTGTTCTGTCTTAAAATCAATCTAAGTTTATCAGAAAAATTATAAGAAAAGCACAGGTGACTGACTTGTACCACTTTCATCTTTTAAAATGATTGTTATTGTTTACATTTCTGAACTGAACAAAAAGTGAACTTAAATTGTTCTGTTCTTATGCCTTCTGTCCTTTAAACTAGTCATTTGGAAAAGAGATAGGGTTTATCTTCTCCAGATATTTCTTTCTGTAAGTTGTTCAGGTTTGTGGATTATATATTTAATTTTGTTTTCACATATTAATAACTTAATCTGTGTATATACTATAGGAAAAATAAGACAATGAGATATGTCAGCCAAAGCATACCTTCAAAATGAAGGGACCTAGTGACGTAAAATATCTAACAAATTTATTATTCAGACAATGCAGATACATTAAAATTACAGACAACCAAACTGAATGGAGGCTGTTAAGGTAGGTATCACAATATTAAGAATTCCCTGGTGGGAAATCTCTAGCTTTGATCTGAGTCACTTCTCATAGGAACAAAGATGCAATACTCAGAGAAAACCAAAGACACAATTCCAAACTTAATTTTGCATTTCAAAAGAGTTTTCTGAAAAGTCAACATAAGACTTCAAATACTTAATGAATGCAAATGCTTACTTTTTGAGAGGAAGAAAGTTAGAATTGGTACCTGGGGGAACGATGAAGAATGACCACTTCTTCAGCTGAAATATAGAATCAATTAGCCCACAAACAAGTGGTTGAACACATTGCATATTGCTTCTGAAACACATTAATAGTTTCACATTAACAACTACAAAAATCATTCTTCTCTAACAAGAGTGGCTGGTTAGCTCTGTGCAAAAGCAATGATATGAAGGAATGAAAGGTGGTGTCCTTCAGATTTATTTTTTGGGGAAAAGTTTTGTTGTACCTAAATTCTTCAAACACAACATAAACCTCAGATGTGTTAATAGTCAGACGTGTGGAAAAAGCACCAATCTTTCTTTGCAACAGACAACTTTCCAGTTGCTTTGGAAGCAAAAGTTTGGATAGGGAAAGTGAGTGACTATTTCTGGGTACGGGAACAGGGATAATTTCAGCCCAGGAAGAGAAATTGCCTTTTAGAAGTAAGGAAGTGAGCAGGAATCCTAACTTTAAACAGTATTTCCGTCTTTGTGAACCCAGCACAGTGGCTTCCCAACTACCTCATGGCAGTAGCAAAGCTGTGCATGGTAATTGCAAGGCAGAAAAAGTCCTGTTCAGTCTGTAATTTCAGATAAGCACTGTCTCCCAGATGTGGAGCTCATTGCATGTGCTGATCGCATGCCCCCATCCAAAAGCCAAAGTCATCCTCCTCCACTTCTGAGTTGGCTGTTCTGTGAGCTCTCCCGGGCATCAAAGGCATCAGCCTCCACTGCTCCATGAATGGCCGCACAGCACATGGAAGAAGGGAAGTCAGCTATCCTAAGCAGGAGTAGGAAACCCTCCACAGCCTTGGGAGTGCTTCTTAAACCATGATAAACCAGAATGGAAAATTTAGAAAGTATATTAAGATCAAAGGGACAACATAATCACAGCTATGATCTGTCCCACCACATCCTTTCCTGCTTCCTCCCTTGCACAAGCAGCACTGTAGGAGCAAAACCATTCGTAAAAAAATCCCCAAATCAATTAAGTGAACTCTCAGCTGAACCGAGTTGACAATATGGAGGCACAGAATCAGCCTGTTTTTCCCTGTGCTTTCCAACTTTCCAACCTGTTTCCTAGACAACTGCATTGCCACCTTCACACTTTCTACCTCCATTCTCTCAAGCACAGCCCCCTCTTCAACATAAAGATGCCAAAGTATTTAGTAAGGAGGTGTACCATCTGCAGTGCTAGTTTCTGTAACATCCAGATTTAGTTTGGCAGTCTCACACCTACTCATTCTTTGCCAGCTGCAAACCTAAATGAGTTTGACAGAATATGACCAGAACTCAGCAGCCCAAACAAACACAAGGAAACACAGAGGATTCACCACTGGCCTGTACAATTTTTGTTTCTACCACCTATATCTTGTTACGTCATCAGAGAAATCAGGTAGAAGAAAAGCATTTGAGCTCTGTAATGATAAAACATTGTTTTTAAAATCAAGACAATTTTATATACATATATAGAGAGAAAGAGAGATATACCTATTTATAGAACTCAACCAACTGAAATGCTTCTTGCTCTCCCTCTAGGGAGCATAAAAATAATTTCTTCTGCTTTAAGCTTCAAGGCGTTATTTGGTATGAGAAAGCATTGTAAGAAAGAAAAATTTTATCCAGGTAAAAGCATTACAGAGAGTAGAGGTAACCATGAATGAAAGTTACCCCACATCATAAGAGGCTGTGAAAGTAATTTCTGTTTCAGAAAAAAATTATGAGAAACAGCATTCATACATATTTTGTGGCTTTTCTGGAAAGTTTTTGTTCTAAATACTGCTGACCTTAACTGAGCTGTCAAAGAAACAAATGTTCATCATACCCATATTACAAAAAAGTACAAGGTTTTACTTTGTGAGCTCTCACTGATTTAGGAAATGAACCCAAAGATCACAATGTTTGGATGCTTACTTAAAATTCAACATGACCATACTGTCTGGACAAACAGGACTCAAATCCCAACTGAATTTGCTGTAACATATTTTTTTTTTCAGACTTGACTCAGACACAGCTTAAAAATTCCTGATTTCCCCTATCCTGTATTACCTAAGACAGCAGCACATGTATAATTTTTTCTCCATTTTAACATCTGTTTTCTCACTTCAGAAATCCTACCCTACACAGAATAGAATACAGAATTACATCAGAATTTGTTTTACCTGTATTTACCCATTACTGTTTTATCATCCCAGCTCGATTTTCACTCAATTTGAACATTAAGTCCAACAACAACAAAGCTGATTCTAGTTCCATGAGACCTTATATTGCCTTTTGAAATTTAGTGATCTTTGAAATCTTGTAGTCAAAATGAGGCTATTTTAAAATAGCATCATCAGCACTAACTAAATTAATCTCAGAACATGATATAACCTGTGCAGTCATTAATGCCATTCCCTAGACATTGCAGATGATGAATAGAACTTTCCTGAGGTTTGATGACCAAAAATAAGACCAAGACCCAATTTATTAAGGCTCTCTGCCTCCTATTCTAACCTACATAACATAAAAACATTCAGAGCAAAGCAAAGACACTGAAAATGGTTTAGAAACTTGCAGAACTATCTCCGTCAAATGAATGCAATACTATAAAAATAGGAATGTTCATAATAGGCAATTGAGGAACAGCTATGAACCTCCCACTCAACATATGCACATACACACACTGTAATTATTAAAGAAAATTCCAAGTGGTAAGAAGACAAAAGTGTTTACAAAGGTTTTTTAAAGGATTGGTCTTTGACAAGAATCATACTATGAACAGCTTCTAGAGGACCACAAGAGTTGAACTTTCAAATCTTCAAAAATTCTCGTGCATATCCTTTTTAAAGAATTATATTAATATACTCGTCCAAATAAATAAGTGATGACAAGTTCCACCATCTGAAATGCAATTTTTCAGTTGATACCTAATTTTATGCTTTTAAAAAGGATATTATATTTCTGTCTTGAGTTTGTCCATTTCCAAGCAGCCTTTGGCCTCAGAAGCAGGAAGGAGGAACTCAGCAAGGGCTTTGTTCCAGTATTTAAGGCTTAGGGCTTGTAGGGCGCGCGGTGACCCAGTGTGCAGCGAACAGGACTAGGCAAACAGGGCTGCAGTGAGGCTGTCATTGAGGGACAGTTTGCACAGGCAGGGCAAGCAGATGGGGCTGCAGATGCTGGCTAGATAGGTGAGGTTTCCTTTTTGGTTTTTCTTTCTCCTCTGCTCCCTCCTCTCACCAGTAATGGTGAAAAAACAACTGAAAACTGTAAGTAAAAAGAGCGTGCTTGTTCAAACAGCATCTACGTATGTTGAGAGATGCAACTGTGCAGACCTCTGACTGCTGGGTTTGCAGGGAATGCCTGAGCCTCCAGGTAGTTCCAGAGGGTAATACAAAAAACATCTGTGCCCAATGCGAGCAGCTGAATGATCTGCTCTGTATGGTGGCAGAGCTTAGGGAAGAAGTTGAAACACTGAGGAGCATTCAGGATAGTGAAAGAGGGATAGACTGGTGTAGTCGTGCTCTCTGCCCTCTCAATAATGGTTTCCAGGAGTCAGAGGATTCCGGAGCTTCTCGTCTCGTCTCGTCTCGTCTCGTCTCACTTCAGCTCAGGTTGATGGAAGTGATCTAGATACTGAGGAGGATTAGGTGCAGGTCAGTTCTCATGGGGGGAATAAAATTCCCTCCTGTACACCAACTCCCTTCCTGATGTCACCTTTCCAAATGCCCTTACAGATGAATTTTGGTTTCTTTGATCATGGGGTGACCTTTTCTGAACCTGGCTTGCTAGATGCAATATTTGTCTACAAAGGGCAAAAGGTATTTAGGCCATGAGTTGTAGCCCCTCTATGACCCAGATGGAAGGTGTTAGAGACCTGCTGTCCCACCTAGATCCCCATAAGTCTATGGGACCTGATGGGACTCATCCTAGGGTGCTGAGAGAG
>VXBA01001217.1:54231-139084 GCA_013399895.1 Serilophus lunatus
TATAGGCTGGGGATGGTGTGGCTGGAGAGTGGCCAAGGAGAAAGGGCTTGGGATTGCTGGTTGATAGGAAACTGAATATGGGTCAGCAGTGTGCCCAGGTGGCCAAGAAGGCCAATGGCATCCTGGCCTGCATCAAGAATAGTGTTGCCAGTAGGACCAGGGAAGTTATCCTTCCCTTGTACTTGGCACTGGTCAGGCCACAGCTCGAGTCCTGTGTCCAGTTCTGGGCCCCTCAGTTTAAGAAAGATGTTGAGTTGCTGGAATGTGTGCAGAGAAGGGCAGTGAGGATGGTGAAGAGGCTGGAGCACAAGCCCTGTGAGGAGCAGCTGAGGGAGCTGGGATTGTTCAGCCTGGAGAAGAGGAGGCTCAGGGGTGACCTTATTGCGGTCTGTAACTCCCTGAAAGGAGGCTGTAGTCAGGCGGGGGTCGGTCTCTTCTCTCAGGCTCCCAGTGACAGGACGAGAGGACACAGTCTTAGGCTGCGTCAGGGGAGGTTTAGGTTGGATATCAGGAGGAACTTTTTCACAGAGAGAGTGATTTCCTATTGGAATGGACTTCCCAGGGAGGTGGTGGAGTCACCATCCCTGGATGTGTTTAAAGATAGGTTGGATGATGGACTTAGTGATATAAATTATATGGTTTAGATGCTCTAGATGGTTTAGATGATGGATTGGTGTGGGATAGGTTGTCAAGTCAGGTAAAAGGTTGGACTTGATGATCTCTACAGTCTTTTCCAACCTTCTTAATTCTGTGTGTAATTCTGTATGTGTAAAAAGCACCTTTAAGCCTTAGCTTTCCCAACAAACTACTGAATCATCTTTGTATCTTCAAGAGCACTTCATACTAAGCTTTGTCATCATTACAGTCTTCCGTAACACTATCCTACTGTCCCTAAAATCATAAAAGAAAACCCTTCTAGTAACTACATATGAATGTCAGCTTTTGTTCACTGAAGATTAAAACCCTTTTTGAAACCCTTGAAACCCTTCATGCCAACAGCCCTGCCATCAGTATACAGAATATTTTTCTCATCTTTACAACACAAAGAAGAGGATTCAAAGCAAATGAAAGAGAAAAGAAAATAATGTCAAGCAGCCAAAGTATAGTAAAGTTGCTGCAGAAGTCTTTCTATGTTAACAGGATTGGGGGTTTTATGAGCCCCATGTTTGGCTCATCAGTCAAATACATTTTATGAGTATCAGGTAAGTTCTTTAAGATTTGCACAGATTTCAAGGTGCTGGCCCTTGGAAATCACAGTTTCTGCATGAAAAAACTGCAGGTCAACCCAAAGTTGATTTGCGTTGCTAATGAAGAGAAATCATACGTTTGCATCCAATTTACATGAGCTATTTCAGACTGTCCATTTCTGGGGACCCAAGATGATCAATTCTGATGTATGCACATCTACTCTAGGGGTAGTTGTAATTCACAAGGCTCATCTCACTTTCTGTGGCTGTATAAAGAATTTTGCAACTTCATGAGTAATTGCATGCATGAAAACCATTCACACATTTCAAAAGCCTGGCCAGATGGGACATAACCAAAATACTACTAAGCTAAGCAAAAAATATTACGTGAATCAAAACTCTTTTCAGACGTGCCATGTACTGGTTCTAAAGCTGTACAAATACACATATGTTGTCCCAGGCTTCTGAGTCATGAGTCACTAAAAATGCCAAACAACTCATTCTGCATTGTGGCAACCTTGTCCTCTCCCCAGTCACCTTAAAATTCTGAGTGCACTGGGTTCCAAGGGAACAAAAATCCTGATGACTTGGTTTAAATACCTCTTTGATGTATGATAGTTGTTGACTTAACCATCATCCAGGCTTCACCTAGGGCTTATCAATAGAGCTGCACAAAACAGATTCCCCTTAAATAGTACAGAGGCTCTTAAATATCCACCGTATCCTGTGAGATACTACTTTCTAATTTCAGGTTATTGGTTTTAAGCATACTTCTCAAAAGCACATGCAGGTTGTAACAGCTTAGTTCACACTTCCTGATGTTTTTTCTGACAAAAATATTTTCCCCAGAGGAATCCAGCATGGCCCTCATATTCACCTCAAGTGTATCATCAGAATTATCAGAAGCTTTGTTCTCAACCTACTTATTGCCTCATTTAATGTTCAGAGAACTGACATTTGCAAAAAGTCTGGTAAGCAAACTGCTGAAATCTTCCTTTGGAAAACTCAGAGACACATTTTCATTGTGTGTTGAAATATCTCCTACCACTACAAAAGATAGCTCAGCATGTTTTACACAGTTTTCATAGTTTGGATTTCCATACTCTGTGTTAATAGGCTGTGTAATTCAGGAAGTCTTTGGTGACAGGAATTAAAGGCAGAGACACCCTCCAATAGTTCACATTCTCGGAGCCCCATGTAACCTGAACCTGAAGACTTCCATGGTTGGGGCATCTGCTATTTCTCTGGGCAACATGTTCCACTGCTTTGCCACCTTCACAGTAAACAAAATCTTCCTAATATCTAGTCTGAAACCGTCTTCTTTCAGTTTAAAGCCCTTGTCCTGCCACAGCCTGCCCATATTAGAAGTCTTACTCTAGCTTTTTTATAGGCTCCTTTAGGTACTGAAAGGTCACTAGGACACCCCAGAGCTTTTGTTGTTTCCCTGATCAAATGACTCATCCTACCTCAGGTAATACAATGGTGTTACAAGCATACATATACTAGAGCTATATATCTCTGCAATCCTTCTCTCATTGCTCTCAGCAGACATCTGTTAATGCGTTTTACTGTAGTCCAAGGATATATTTCAAACTCACATAATTTAGTCTTGAAACAGAGACAAACAAAATTGAGTGTCTTGCCATTTGTTTGAAATTAAAAACTAAAATTATGATGCATCATAAAAAAACACAGAACTTGCTTTTTGTCCCAAAATATCAGTTCCTGAGGCCATCACATCACTACACAAAGAAAAAGAATAAAAAACACTTGCAAAAACATTAAAACAAACAAAAACACAATCTGAACAATTGAAATGGTATCAACTAATACATATCCGATCTTTTCAATAAAAATAAAGTAAAATTGGACAAACACAAAAAACCCAAAAGAACAACAAAAACCCCCACCAACCAATTAAAAAGTAAAACTAAATACATGTATTCTGCAATATATTCTACATATTACTTGCCTTTTTCAAAAATTAATTCCAGGAAAAAAATTTATTTTGTTACTTTAAAATAATACAGCCAACTCAATCCTCTACCTATGAAATCTTCATGAGATGATTTTTCCTACATACGAAAAACCTATTAATTTATGGCACAAAGTACTAGTTAGAGGAATGTATAGGTTTCTAATGTTGTTTTTCAGGGACTGGCCATGTATGATGTTTTTTAATTAGCAAAACTTCAGCTTTTCCTATGGGGTCTGTATTACTACAGAAGTACCACAGCAGTAGTGCAGTGGACCACGTGATACAATGTGGTCCATATTCAGCTGTAGAGCTGAATAATGAATTCTGGTAAAGATTGCTTATGTAAACAAGTCTGTAAGATTTATTCCTTTTCATCCTTTCTGAATCTCAAAAGCAATAACATTTCAGGTAAAACTGTAATTTTGTATTCAGAAACATTCCACCCCAAAAGAGAACTGCTAGTTATGTCTTTTTTGCCCATCAGTTACATGGATGGAAAACTATCACATTGTTAGGATTTGCTATCATCTGTTATGATTATACTCAATATAGTATTATATCACCTTCTCCTGCATACTACCATTAAAAATTGCCATTATCCCATTTATATTGTTTTTGTTCTTCCTTTCTCCACGTCCCTGTGCAGGAAGTTCCATCAAGTGAGTCTCTCCTGCCATGAGAAAGGTTGTTCTCTGCCTATGTACAGTGTCATTAGGCACACGTATACTTAAAGCAAATTGTACAGCAACTAGCTAAATCCAGGACAAATGCATATGTCACCCCCTAACTCAGACACACAGTCTTCAATTTACACTTTGCTCTAAATTATACCAATTTAATCAAAAGAGGAATTTGCCTTAGTATTTCTAGTGTTTTTGGTAGAGACCATTAGTGTCACATTATTTAATCGCTCTAAAATTACCACTCCCCAGTTCATTTTTTCTTGTCAGTTTAATGCGATACAAAGCAAAAATCTCAGAGGTGATGAGAAGCAGTTCAGGGAGCTGGGGTTGTTTAGTATGGAGAAGCGGTTCTTAGGTAGGCCTTATCACTCTCTACAACTACCTGAAGCAGGGTGAAGTGAGGTGGGTGTCAGTCTCTTCTCTCAAGTAACAAGCGGCAGGACAAGAGGAAATGTTCTCAAGTTGTGCCAGCAGAGGTTTAGATTGGATATTAGGAAAAATTTAATCACTGAAACATTTTTCAAGCATTGGAACAGGCTGCCCAGGGAAGTGTCACTGTCCCTGGAAGTGTTCAAAAACGAGTGGCACCTGGGGGCATGACTTAGTAGTGACATGATGCTGATACTAGGCTGGTGGTAGGACTTGACTATCTTAGAGGCCTTTTCCAACCTTAATGATTCTATGGTTCTATGAAAGCAAAAAGCATCATCAAATAAGAATCTCATAGTTTTAGCTAGGCAATTTTACTTGAACACTTGTGAAGTATGACACAGAGAGAGACACAACATATTATGACCAGAAAAATAACAAGGCTGAAGAATCTGAAGCAAAAGAAAAGCAGCATTTCTATCTGCTGTGCCTTAATCACCACCTCTGTCACTGTAATGATGGTGCACCACATGGTGCAATACAATAGCAAGCCCTTGTTGCTGCCTAGCCTAAGACAGCAATGTCCAACACATGCCTCTCCTGAGGGCAGAAGCAAAGAGTAAAATACTGAGAGTTGCAGCTATGCAAATATGTATAGTCAGAACTCCACCACAAGTGAACATCATGCCGTTTTCTAATTCCTCACACTGTCCATCCAATCTATACTGCTTGAGTTTCTCCAGTAAGAGCCTCCCACCTCAGGAATTGAATCATGCTTGCTCTTCACACACCTCCCATTCAGGTCAATACATTTAAGCAGTCACAGTACAGAGCTGGTCTTCTAAATTTAAGTGATTTTCTGGAAAAAAAAAAGATGATCTCAAAGAGAATTGGGCAGACTACAAATGAAAAGACCACACTACATATTATCTAGAACCCTGTGTCCAGATTCAAACATGATGTTCCTGGTCACGTTTCTTGATTTGGGAATGTTAGTTGCAATAACACAAGGATATCTGTAGCAAATGCAGCTTTGGTCCAGCAAGGATCATTAGTTTCATCTCAGCATGACCTTCACAAGGGCTGAATTCACTCTTGAAGAGTCTCTTCACGTAAGCCAGGTACTGGGAAAGTACAAAGCAGCAGACTGTGTCCAACATGGGCACGGAGATAGAAGAACCTAGGAAATCAAGTTCTGAAAACACAGCACACTAAGCAGCTCTGCAGAAAGGACAGCCAGCTTTGACTTGCAGCCTTAAAACCATGCTAAAGCTCCACTAGGTATAGCCAAGTCTTTGCACCATATCTCAGTACGCTCTCTAATACGGACAATATGCACCCAGTAAGCTACAATTACTCTGTTGTAGGTGGCCCCTAAACAACTCAATGGGGGAAAAAACTCAAATCCTCCCATCTCTTACCCCAAGCACACCTAATTTCACTGTTCCTGATCCTTTATGTGTACTTTCACATCATAAAAGATTGGAGATGAATGGATGCCCTGGGTTAGGCATCATTTACTTCTACTAGAGTTCTTAATGATTTCTTACAGTAAGAGTGCATGCTAGCTTATTACTGTCACAACCTTTTCACTTCAAATTGTGTCTCTAGAGGCTCGACAAAAATCTATCCTATTTATGGACACTATGACATATTAGTTACTTTATCCAAATGTACTGTAAAATGAAGTAAGGTTAGAACTTCAATTTAACCTGAAGCTGTACACAAGGTCCCTTGTACTTGCCTCGACTTAGGATTGCTTAGGATTTTATTGCAGTAAGATTTTATTGACTTTGAAGTGCAAACATAACTGTGGGCAATGGGAAGTAATATAGATTTCAATATCATTTCTACTGAAAGAAGTATTAAAGTAACTGTGAGTGAATTTAGTATTTGGTAGACTGACAACTCAAGAGATAAGATCACACAAAAAAACCACTCCCTGAAGGGGGAGCAAATATCCTACTGGAGTTTGTTTGCTTTTCTTAATCAAAACTTCAAAGCTACATTTTTCATTAGTGATGCCCACAGAAAGGCTTTACATCTATATTTGGAGCATTCAAAAATTATCAAGAACAATTGTGTCATTGTCACTTTCTGACTTATCACTGATTTGCTGCTCTTAACTCTGAAGCTTTGGTCCTATGCCTAGTGTGAGTTCATGGTTTAAGTAAATGCATTGTGCTTCCCATTTAAAATAGGAGGAAAACTTATACCAACAGCATATCAACTGTGCCAAGTGGTAACTCAGTATGACATGAACTCTATTGTTAATCTAAAAATACCTACGTAAGAAGTAATTAGCTTCTTCAAAACAGGAGAAATTCTGGCAAACTGAATGCACACAGATGTAAGCTTCAAGGTCTTACTTCACTGGGGAGCTCTGAAAAATATAATAAACCTGGTAACAGTCACAGAAACACAGGTGAGTGCATCCAAACTGAACAGAAAACTACTCTGATACTGTTGCCTGTGTTTTGTCCTGTTTTCTTCTGTTTGTACTTACCATTTTCACAGCTTGGTATCATTCTTTTCTTGTCATGTCTTTTCTTGTTTCCATGTCAGCTCTCATCACTTTCCTCTTTTTGTTTTCCACTATGTTTTGTCTCCTGAACACACTTTTCTATCCTCTTCTTCCCTAAGGCAGTCCATTTCTTTTCAGCTCCTACCAAGGGTATCTTGTACTCACCTGCTTTCCGCAAGGAGGTAGTTAAAATTGTCCTACCCCAAACTGTGTAGAGAAACCAAGCAGCAGAGGATATGACCTGGTTGTGGTCAAATTGTGCTGAGGGGTCACCGGCAGTAATGTGAAATTCAGACAAAATTAATCTGCACGAGTGACACTGTGAAGTCCAAGGTACTATCTCAATCTCCAGCCTAGAGAAACTAGTTTAAAAACACAAAGGTGCACCTGGAATCTTGGAAGGATAGACACATAGAATGGCTTGGACTGGAAGGGACATTAAAGATCATCTAGTTCCTACCCTGCTTCCATAGGCAGGGACACCTTCCACTAGACCAGAGCCCCATCCAGCCTGGCCTTGAACACTTACAGGGATGGGGCATCCACAGCTTCTCTGGGCAACCTGTTCTGGCATTTTGTAAATACTCTTAGCACACCTTTCCTGGAAAGTTCCCTTCAGGTATTGGAAGGCTGCAATTAGGTTATTGTGAAGCCTTCCCTTTCCAGGCTGAACAATCCCCATTCTCTCAGCCTTTCCTCAGAGAGGTGTTCCCTCCTCTAATCATCTTGGTGGTCCTTCTCTGGACTTGCTGCTACAGGTCTATCTCCTTCCTGTGGTGGGGACCCCAGAGCTGGACGCAGCTTCCCATGTCCATTCCACCACAGAGGGCCACTATGCTGTTCAGGCAGGATTTCTCCTTGGTGAAGCCATACTGGCTGCCTTGAATCACCTGTCCGTCCTCCAAGCAGAGTTCTAGGAGGATCCGCTTCATGATCTTCCCAGGCACAGAGGTGAGACTTGACAGGTTGGTAGTTCCCAGGGTCCTCCTTTCTACTCTTTTTAAAGATGTGTACCATGTTGTCCTTTTTCCAGTCACTTGGGACTCCACCTGACTGTCATTGTTATCTTTCTCAAGTGCCAGTAAAACCAAATATAGATTTTTTTCTGAAATCCTGATTCCTAACTACCATTTGAAAGTCTTCCAAGATTTAGGGCCAGCAGAGTTCTCTACTGTCACTGCATTTTATTTAGTTGTGGCTTGTGACTAACTTGTTTATTCTTTGTATCTGTAAAGGTAACAAAGCATATTAACAATGGCCTAGAAATACACATTGAAGAAATGTTAAAAAAAAAAAGGTGCTTTTGAATCTGGTAAATAGACCAGGAAAATGCCTAACAAAGTGGTCAAAACAGGAGCAGCATCATGGCTGGAATTCTGCACAATAAATGGTAAGACAGGTCACAATAAAACAGTCAACATCCCCATCTCAAATCAACGTAAGTGTCTTCTTTTAAAAATGCTGCAAGCCAACATTGCTGTTTCTGTGTTGTGAGTCGAATGTGTGCATGGCTGGGCATATGAGATGCCTCCAAACCAAACAACAGACTCAGAGTTCATCTGTGTACAATTGTGCAAGAAAACAAAACAAAATGATTCTGTCCTTTATTCCTCAACCCTTGTGAGCAAATTCAACTCTAAACATTACAAGACTCAAACATTCCTTCCACAATTGATTTGTCAGCTGAAGGCCTCAAGACAAAGGCTTTTTCAATTCTTCCTTTCCTCAAATGAGTTTTCCGTTTACAAGGAATCAAAATAAAATATCTTTCCCAAAGATGTCCTCACTCCCTGGTCTTCCTCCTCAAATATCCTCTTTGTAAAGATTCTGCTTTCTCATGATAAAATATCCCTCTACTCTATGGAAATCCATGTCCTCTTCTTACTATGGCGCCATCCAGTCTCCATCCCTGAACACTGACCACTTCTCCGTTCTAACCAACAATTCCATTTCTTTTCCACATCAAGTAACATTAAGACCCACTGAGTTTCACCATTTCACCTTTCTTAGGTTGAGAGTTTTTGCAGCCCATCATTACCTCTGCAATTTTTCTCCTGAAACATCTTCACACAAAGAGACTTTCAAATCTCAAAGGATCTTAGCAGTGTGCGAAAATACCTAACAAGAGACATGAAGAAGAGGGAGCCAAATTCCTCTCAGTGATGCTCACTGACAGCACAAGAGGCAGTGGACACAAATTGAAACACATGAAATGACATATGAACACAAGATATGAGGGTGATCAAACAGACTGTCCAGAAAGCTGTGGAGCCCTCATTTGTGACGATACTCAAAAAACAACTAGACATGGTTCTGGGTAACCTGCTGCAGCTGACCCTGGTTGAGACAGGGGTGGACTAGATGACATGAAGAGGTCCCTCCCAACTACAGCAATTCTGTAAAATCTCATTTCCAGTGGTGAGAACTTGTTCAAATGCTGTCTCTCCCTCAACAACTAGACCCTTTAGCTCTCCATTTCATTATCACCAAGGAAAATATGAAACACGAGTGCTGGCTCTGAACAACCTGCCACAGGGCTGATCAGCATTTTCAAGCACCAGAGCTTTGTCTGCCTTTGTGTTGCTACTCTGGCCTGCTCAGTTACACTCCTTGCTGCTCCTAATTCACTGGCAATTTTTGCCAGTTGACTATTCATCAATGCTCTTAAATCATTAATAAAGTATGATAAGACTCACTCCTAATACAGAAGTTTTGTGGCATCTTGCTATTAACCTTTTGCCAAGCTGAAACTGATTATTCACTCTCTTGATTTCTTCTTCAGTTATTTAGATGCTAGAATTTAAACTCTGACTGCACCACCACCCAGCCTCTCTAACAGTCTCTGCACTGCAGATTTCTGAAGGACCAACTCTCCTCATTCAACCATGCATTTGACACTGTGCTTGCAGAACCTCAAGAGTTGATTTCTGCACAAGTATTTCAGGAGGTGGAGGAGGAAAAGGAACTTCTGTAGAGCAGAACAATTCTACTTGCAGGGCTCTGAGACAGGTTTGTCAGAAGAGAGTCAATAATACACCAAAATGCTTCAACAAATGAGAATGGCTAGCAGCAAAAACCTAGATGAGGACTCTTTGGATCCAGGGTCTATCCACACACAATGAGGTACAATATTTTATTTATCTATGAATAAAATACATAAATAGCTTTGAAGCCAGATAAGAGAATACAGATCTCTCACCAATTCCTATACCCATAGCTGTTGCAAGAATTGATCTTCTGCATCTTCTATTTCTGACCAGAGTGCTTGATGGCCTGCATTCAAGGATTTCAATTATGAGTTTGAAAAGCACAACTACTAGTGAACCAGCAGGCACTGGCTACAGACGAATTAAAAAAAAAAGCAACTCCTGGCAGTATAGAGTGTGGAAAAATACAGGGCAAAACATTTCAGTAGCTGAACAAGATGAAAACATTTTGCTTCACAGTTTATGCCTGTAAGCTTCCTTGCATACCTGCCTGATGTTTAAAGTTGGGTTGGTGAAGCACCCAGGTTGAGGGTGTGTCTGTATTCCCTTGCAAGTTCAGAGTGAGTCAGGAGTCATTTCCACAATCCAGATGTATGATGTACTAAGTTTCTTTTAAAAATAGCTGCAGGATACCTTTGTCAGTTTAGTTTTTTTAAAAAAGGAAATTATAATAATAAATAATTTCCTATTAAGAGAACTTTGTTTAAAAAAACTTGAAGAAACTTCAGAAATGACACACAATTTATTTTTGAAACACTACCATGCAACAAAATAACTAACTTTACACTTTCTTTGCTAAGAATTTACCTATCAGCAATTTCAATTTTCTCAAGGTGGTAAGTTACTGGACATTTGTCTATCTGTATGACTGATTCAGTTGGTTTCCGGAGTAACTAATGAAATGTTCTTAGTTTAAACCACAATCATCAACCATCAGAGAGGCCCCACAGCACTTAGTTACCTTCCCTAAATAACACTAAAAATTCTACTAGCGCACATATCGGAAAAACAAATATAAATTTTGGGTCAAACATTTGCTTAGTTTAAACATTTCTCATCTGTTTTTAAATGTTGCTTTAATAATTTTTCTTGCCAGGGAGCAGTTAAAATTCAAGTGGGAAGGGATGACAACCTGCAATCACAGTCAACAACTAAATTTTTTCATCATTTTAAACACCATGTCTCTTTATTAACACTACACTCAATTATAGAATAGGATAAGGTTTCCAGAGGTCAAAGCAAAAACTAAAACTAGTTTCTTACTACCTGAAACAATATGTAAGTTCAGTAAATTGTTTTACCTAAGAATATTTATTGTGAATGTTCTAGGCTTTTCTAAGGTTCAAAATTGGTTTGTATTTTATTAAAAGCAAGTTAAGAAATCTAAAGAGAGAAATACAGCACTAAACCTCCGACCAAGTAGACTACTTCTGCAAACCCACCAACTTCCTTTCTTCAGAAAGAGAATGAAAAAGTCAACTATTTGCACAACTCCAGCCCAAGTGAGAAGCTTTGTCACCTGCCAACATCCACTGTTAACTCCAGAAATGACACATACCTTGATATGGGATATGATTTTATTCTGTAGAACTAATTTTAAGAGGCATGCTCTAGTTACATTTACGTATTACTGGCAGAATTTTCTTATTTGCAGCAAATTCTCTTTTGCTTCTTCCACTTCATTTTAGACCAAAACTGACCATCCATTCTGTGTAAAATTGAAAAATATCACCTTCATGATCAGTATTGTTAAGCATGCAGTATATACTAGTCGGAGCAAAAGTATACAGCCAGCCTAACAGGGTGCTGCCTAGCCAGTGTGGGGAACACAGGATGTAACATTTTTAAATGCTTCTTATGAATACACAATTAAAGGGGGTTGGCTCCACTTAATTTGATTTCATTTTCCCCAGAGTCAGCAAAATGTTGTTTGAACAAGCTGTTGTGCTTTATGAAATGTTTCTACAGAAGTAGTCAAATCTGATTACCTGATGATTAGTCATCATTATTAATCATAGCTAGCACTGAGATGGAAATAGTAAACATTTTAAAATTAGTAATCATTTATTTTTTTGATGAGCAGCATTGAAGCAAGACAAGTAAATGAGTTTGGAGAGCCTTCAAAATGTGTAACTTGGGTTACAAAGGTGCTGCTTTTGTTAAAGATGTGGTATGTTCAACAGTTCAAACACCATGAACTGCAATTTAGAAGTATTACTAGAGATTGGAACTAGATGAAAACTAAGAAAAAAGAGTCAAGTGTACTAAACATCACTGAATTATATTACCTGTAAACCTGTAAATCTGTGTTAATATGATCTAAAGAAGTGATTTTATCATTGATGAATCATCAGAAAAATAAGCCCATCTGTTAGAATTTGCAGTTCCAAGCTGAGATTCCACTTAGGACTTTGGCTGTCACTTCTGGTATCCTAGGAGAAGATGTGTGAACACCTGTTTGAGCCAACAAGAGCTGAGTTTCCCACCTGCAAATCCTCTGAGGCTTAAAGTCATAGAATGGTTTAGTTTGGAAGGGACCTTAAAAACCATCTAGTTCCAAGCCCTATGCCACGGCTAGAGACATCGTCCACTAGACCGAGCTCTCAGAGCCCCCTCCAAAACAGCGTCAGTAATTTAGGAGAAATACACTGGGAAAAGCAGATAGGTTATTTGCCTCTGCAAAGACACCAAGAAAGAACTAAAAATGAATGGCCTGCATGGGGTATTTCCCTGGAACTGTAGAACCTCTTCTCAGTTAAGGCACAGCAGGCCACTCCATCGGCAATGCTGCAAACACTCACTTCCCTGAGAAGAGGGATCCTCTCCAGCAGCTCTGCACACAGCATGAGGTGCAGCAGCACCTACAGGCACTCACTGCACCTGCACTCCCTCTGCACCTCCCGGGCCATGACGATAGCTGACACTTTCAGCAAACAGCCTGGCCCTTGGACTTGCTCACAAGTGACACAAACCCTCCATCACTTCACTGCAGAGAAGGCAGGTTGCCACGGCCTCCCTCCTGGCAAGACAGGGAGCACTGCGAGAGCACCAGGCCACAGTCCTGCCCACAGGTTATGTAACCTGAAAGTGTTTGTAGAACTAGTTACTCCAGTTATATTTTGTATGAGACAAACACCTGAACTACCTAATAGCAATAAATTAAAATGTAAATTTGTCCGTGCTATAAAGCTGAAAAGAATTTAACAGGTCACAACGAGATCACATGGATTATTAACACCTCAGTTAGGCCAAGGGCCTAAAGATTGTCATCACTTACACACTAAAGCTGACTTTCTGAAGATGGAAGCAGCGGAATTAGTCTTCTGGTTTAACTCTTAACAGTGACAGAAAAAGTTTGCCTTCATTTTAATTATTGCCTCTTCTGAAAGATAAACTGATAACATATGTAAGCCTCAGGAGTTTAGCTGTGCTGTAGGAAAAAAATATTTCCCAATTTAAATTACTTTTTGTACTGAAAAATCAAACATTTCTTCCAAGAAGTTCAGAAACTGTGTTTTAGTGCTTTGGTGTCAGGCAATTTATTGTATTTGGTTTCCCTTCTTCCCCTAAGTTAGAAATTTCAAAAAACAATATCAAAAAGGTCAATAGCTTGCTTGCTGCAGTCCTAATCCATAATCTTTCAGTGAAAATTTAACCCTATATATAAGAATTTAAAATGTAAGGATAGTATATAAGCGTTTTTCTGCTGCTTCAAGATGAAATTTCTCCACTTTGAGTACTAGATAGCTGCTGAGTGCAGACGGGCACTTGTTTTGCAGCCTGCTTATTGACAATGATTGTCATACAAACAGACCATAAGCACACTGAGTCCCTCCCCTTGCAAGTACCAAATGGAACTAGATAAAGCTCTCAATTATGGGACTTGGTGTTGGTGGATGACTGAGAAAATGATACACAGATACTATACAGACAAACTGTAACCACTCTTCCAGCAAACCTCCCTAAGCCAAGGTAAAAAGCAGGAATCAAAGAGCTGTCACACAACTTCTGCTGACAGATGCGGGCAGCAGGAGATAGGGCAGGTTTTGCATTCAGAAGTAGAAGAGACCCAGCAGCCTCTCACAGAAATGCCAAAGGAGGAAAAAAAGGCTGGGCTTCCTCTGCTAGCAGAGGGAAGGTTTAAAAAATTATTATTCCCCAGAGAGTCAGTGAAAAAAGGCTCAGTTTCCAAAAGCATCTGGTTATCTGGTAAGATTATTAAAAGCTTGTAGGTGTCTTAAAACACCCAACCCCTCCCTGCAAAAAAAAAACCCCAACTCTGACTTAATAGCTGAATCATCCCTTAGTGAAGCAAACAAAATTCACTTCAATTTTGAAGTTGGAAAATGAGTCCTTAAAAGGAAGAATCTGAAAATGGAAATGAGCCTTCTCTTCCCCCTTACATCTGCAAGGTACAAAAGACACAGGCACATAGAAAGGAGCAGTCTACTCAGTGATTCCTGCAGGTAATTATCAAATAATTAAGCCTTAGGTTTGCAAATGATTATTTCAACTGTGACCATCTGGCCTTAAACTTTCTAGCAACAATTCTGCAGTATCCTGATGACATGGCTTTGATAAAAAAGTACAAAGAATTGGGATACTAAACATAGCAATTTAAAGTAGTCCTGGTACAGCCATAAATTAACTGGAATTAATCCCTCTTCCATCTCCAGTGAGTTTTTCCGTGTTATGACAGCTAGAAATGAAATAGAAGGAACTCAAGAAAGAAAGTTTTTCTTAAAAGAAATAAAGTATTTGGTGATAAAAATCCACAACTTCAGAGAGATAAGCATTGATGTTCTCTAAGAACTCTTCAAACATAATCTAAATTTCTTTTTCTCTGAGACAATTCTAATGGGAATTATCTTTTGCTCATGAAGGAATATTTCTGATTCCAGCCTTACTCTTTCCAAACTCTTTCTACTTGTATTGTTGAACGTAGAAAGTTATAGGCATACAGTATGAAAAGAAGCAGCTCCTGATGCTGAACTATAGCGCTGAATTAACAGACTGGAATATACATTAGTAAGTTCATTCAGCCCTCTAACTTTGTGACATATCTTCGTGAACAAAAAATCCAGTAATGGTATCAAAAAAGGTACTACCTTGGACAGCACAGACCATGTCAGGAATCACGGAAATGTTAGTTTAATGATACAACCTCCAGTACATTATTAAAAAAATAACGAAGAGTGTAGTTTAATAGCAACAGCAGAAATTTAGGGGTTTTTAACACAAGTTATTTTTACGTTCCATTAGGTTCTTCCATACAAGATGGAAGAGTTCCATACAAGATGGCTAGAGTTCTTTTTTAAAGAAAAATTAGACATACAAAAACTTTTTTTTGCTTATTTAGAAGCCTTGTAAAAATTCTTGTAGCTGGGCAACTATTTCTGTATCCACAGTTTCCATAAGGGCCTGAAATCCTTGTTCTCCCAATAATTCCTGCTGTGCCTTCAGCTTCTCGTAGATGAACTGCTGCAGTGATACAGTGTGTACAGGGTCCTTCAGTGCAAGCTGTGAAAAACATGTAAGAGAAAAATATATAATAATGCATTAAAAATACTCTGTGACTTACTAATTTCTGTTATAACTTCAGCTCGACAAAAATCTTTTTTTTATTTTGTACTTAATTGAGAAATAAGAGGAAGAACTTCTGAAAAAAATGTCAGATTAATTATTACCAAGGCAAACATCAGTTGTAAAACTATTTGAAGTGGAGTCAAATGATAGGATCCTTGCACTTTGCTCTAAGATTTTATGCTTCTGTAAGATAAAACAATTCAAAGCTGCTTTATTAGTTACTGAATGAGTTTCCTCTGGCTCACAAAGACCACATCAGATGTCACCAAGATAAGCACTTTAGGTATGGCACAAACTACAGTTAATTTTGTTTTATTAGTAAGAAAATAAAACACAGAATGAGTTGAAGTAGTTTAGACTATACAATAAACAACAGTTAAAATAAACTGTCCCATATATATAAAGAACAGACACTTCAGCAGCACCTATAAACCTCATGAGTCCAGCTGGATTATACAGTTCTCTTTTGTGCAGCGAGGGACAGAATATTTGTTACTATTTTCCTTGTTAACTGATGCCTAACGAAACCAAAATAGGTAAAAGAATGTGTTACAGTGACAGAGAACATATTGTTAATTTCAGTGTCAGCAGACACGTGTGGGCAGCATTTGTCCCCTCAGTTCACCAGGCTGGATGAAAGGGGGTGGGAGGTGGGGACACTCAGAGTTTGCCACATCATAAAAAAGTAGGATGTTGAAATCAATAGCCAATTAATGGTTACCTGCGATCTGTTCCTCTTAGACACTATTGTTTATGCTGGAAGGTCAGAAAATGAAATATAACACTAGATCTTAAAGCCCACTGAAAGAGGAGACTTATGAGCTTGCCATACTCTTATTTCTAAAGAAATAAGGCATATTAAACTTGCACAACAGCTCCTTTGGCATGATACAAAAAAAAAGAAATATTTTAATGTTAATATGGAGTGGAAGACATTAAACCTTATGATTGTTTACTTAACACCATTATTCCTAAAACAGAGGAAAATATTGAGTGAATCGGCCACATAAATAAGACAGTTTAAAACTTCCAAAACCACTGCAATTACGATAGAAGAGAAGTTAAGTCTTATCTCTTCTGAACAATTCCAGTGAAAAATCAGGCTGGTGTTTACAAGTTCTTTTTTCTTATTATAGTCACTGCACCTTTAAATCTCTTAAAACACCCCCTCAGTATTCCTACTATGGGCTTCATAGCCTTCAATCCTTCACCATTTTGTACTATCCAACTATTCCACATTTCAAAGGTAAAATATGATTTTATTACTTAATATTACACTCTTTCAAAAAGGTAAGTAATTGCAGTACTAGTTTAGTATTCTGTATTTTTTTCAGTAAATGGAATTTGAATATCTAGAATACAGAAGACTCTTCTAACAGAATTTCTAAATCACAACTACTCTAATGAAGACTTGTCAAGTATTAAAATAAGTATTAAAATTGCCATATACAAGTGTTCTCATCCTTGTAACCCTGACACAGCAACAACTAGATAAACAGCATTCATTACAAAGTCACCTTGGGAAGTGCTGTTAAAAAAGCCTTTCTTTTACGAACTTTTAACCTACAAACCTATTAATCCACGTATTTAGTTAACTGTGTGACTTATGGAACACTACCATAAACCCTTTTTTAACTTAAAAAGTACTCAGAGCTAGAATGGGAAGCTGCAATAATTCTTTAAAGTATCAGCTTCAGATGATTTTTCTCTACTACAAGAAAAAATTAATCTAATAAGTAATTTCATATTACAAAGTTTATTCTCGATATCTTAAGAAAAAATGCAAAGAAAATACCCCCCCGATGTTCACTAATGAGCCTCAATTTATTTCCAATTTTTTTTTTCCAATTTTAAAAAGTTAGCAGAATGCTAGTATGTGTATTATGCTGTTCGAGCATCCTAATGGCGATTTTCAAAGTCTGAAAAAAGTATTGTATTGTTTGGAAAAAAAAAAAAAGGTTGAGTTCTTGCTTATTTGCAAAGTTTGTTGGAACTTCAAGACTGAGTTTTCTCTAGCATCTCTTGTAATAATATTATAGAGGTGCTCTCCATGTCTCTCAGATGTCCCAGTTCTGCAGGACCTGTCCCATGGACAGTGACGATGTGTTTCCAAACAATGCTCTGAATCACTTCAGCAATACTATGGAAAATTAATTAATCTTGAAAAAAAGAACCAAAGTGAAGAAGGTAACAAAACTTAATATAATACATAATTCAAAGGTAGTATCTTCTACCCCTAATGGAGCTGCCAGACCTGCACAATGCTGGGAGTTCAGGAATATGCTACCATATGCACTGTGTTACCTAATTACTGATTTTAAAAATATTACAATTCCACATTTTCTTTTCCATAAAACTGGACAGGGGAGAAAAAATTTAATGAAAGGATCATGGATTGAGGTAAGAGCAGCAATAATCTCTGCTTTTTTCAATAAAATCTTTTTGTATTGTCTGAATATTATCCATATATTGTGTATAGATGGTTTACTTTGACAACAGTCTCTAAGATGCAAAAAGAAAGCAGAAGCATAAGTTATGTGGCTGCAAAGTTTATCATCAAAGCATTTTCCTTTTTTGATTCACAAGATGCATTTTCCAAAAACATTAGATGAACCAAACCTAAAAGGAATTTAATGTGACAAGTGAAGCACATAATCAGGTCTACAATTGAATAACACATCTAAAACTTACCATTTTTTTCCTTTTGTCTTGTTCTGTGGGAGGTTCCTCATCATCTGTAACTTTGGGCTCTTCAAAATGAGACATTAACATGCAGCTAAGAATGGGAATAACAATTTTAAAATAAGCATTATCATTAAAAATCATCTTAAAGCACTTTTAAAGACACAGAAGAGACACGAGAGAGTTTGATGGAATTTTTTTCAGAGAACAGTGAATCTAATAAAGCCTGAATACATATTCTCTGCCACCTCAACACATTTAAAAATATCCTCCACATTTTAACTAAAGTTGTGGTATTAAAAATGCGCTTCTGCATATAGAAAACAGACTACATGGTTTTAGGAAAAATTAATAGAGAAAAAAAACTATTGTTCCTAACTAGAATTTTCCATTCTTTTCAATAAACTGCTACACAGGTTTTCTATCCTACCAACATGAAAGTCAAAGTGGCACACATACAAAGCTAGCAAAGATTTCTCATGGCATTCATGTTTTCCTGTGACATCTTTAACAAAAGGACTGGAAAACTAATAAGGTCACTACTATTTGTTCTACACTAAAATCTGCTAGACATTGAACAGTAAGGTTTTAGGTGGACAGAAATGGGTCAGCTTCTGCACTCACTCACTTGAAGACCTGTTTCTTGGTAGGTAAAGCAAAGGTTTAAAACACATGTTTTGTTTCACTTCAACCTCACTCAGCAATAGCAATACTCAGCAAGTAGCAGCCTTATTGTAACTGTATTTTTTTGTGCTAAGTATAAAGAAAATATGGAGAAAACAGTTTAAATGTCAGGGGGTTTCTGTCCCTTGAAACAGTTTGAATGGGTTTTATAAAGATATTGATGAAAGTTATCCTGTAGCAAACATGCCTTCCATTCACTTTACATCCTCTACACTGAAAGGATACACAAACATTCCACTACTTTACCGATTTTTTCCCTAGAAAATCCCTCTTAAAAACGAAAAGGATTTAAAAATCACTCAGGTGATGACAACTTGTCACTATGTATTAGGTGTGTCTTAAGACACAGAGGACACGTAATTCACATGCTACAAAGCACCAAGACAGATGCAAGTTATTGCTCATTTTCAATCCTGCACTGGCTGGTTTTTTAACAATTTTTAATCACTGCATTTCACAAGCAGGTGAAATACTCCTTCGGCCAAGATTAATAACTTACTGTAAAGTTACTAAAATGAAAAAAAAGTTGTGATTTTTATAAGATCATATTTGAAAATGTTCAGACTTACCTTGCATAAGATTATATACATAGAAAATATATATATATAAAAATATTTAGTCTTCTATTAACAAGTGTTTAGAGCTGTATGAAACACTTGTTAAACAGTATGGCAAGCAGGGTTAAATGCTAACACAGAAGCAATTTCTAATAAAGGAATTAATTATTTCAAAGTAATACAGCAAATTGCACATCTCCTCTGCTCACAAATGGCTTCTTGCAATTCTGTTTATTACAGAAAAAGGAGACAGAAATTGCAGTTATCAAAACATACAAAATTTAATTAACTTTTTCAGACCTTGCAAAATTTTAGGTACCACAAAGAGTAATTCAAAACACAAGGAGAAGAGAGGATAAGAGATTATGATATAATTGGGAAAAATGTAAGTGTGTGTGAGATGAGAGGAGAGCAATGGAAGGCTCCTGTTTTCAGATAATTGGAGGTCTGTAAAGTGTTCTTATAGTCATCGCTACAATGCAAAACATAAGTGCTTGGAAACTTCCAAATTGTAAGCCAGGGCACTGGGCACACATTTCCATAACCCAATTAAAGTTCAATCTAAAAAGTGGCAAGACCCTTCTCTCTTTCAAAGTTTCACTGCTCTAACTACAACAGTTTCTTTAAAACTTATGTTTAAATGTACTTGCAGTCAGCTTAAGACACTTCAGCCACCACTGTCATTGAATCTGTACGATTTTCCCTGGCGATTCTTAACCCCCTCTTCATCCTCTAGTGGCTGCAGGTCTATATTGCTTCAGCCTTTATTTTTCTATGCTGAACATGCACATTGTTTTCTTTTCTGCATTATGGTAACTGGCTAATATAATCAGTAAACACATTATTTTTTTCTGGACCAGTTCTGGCTTAAATCATTATCAAGAGCCTCAGTAGTGTACATGATTTCAGGTAAGTGCTCTCACTTTACTTTGAGACGTCGAAATACATTACACAAATGTCAGGATCATTCAGAGAGCCCATTCAGTACCTGTCAATATAAATATGTCCTTGGCTCAGTGCAGCTGTATCTTATAAAGCAAAAACAATGTCCAGAGTTTGGAAAAGTAATGACAAGTTCTACATGCCTTTGGGCTCAAAATATGCAATGAACTAGGACAGGGCTTTATTTATTTCTTTGCAACAAGGAATTCTTTGCAACAAGTGCTGGCAAAACAGTATGTTTAGAAATAGAAGGGATTCTGTAATATTGTCTACCAACAGTAAACAAAACACGCTGTCAGACCCCCACATGTTCCTAGACTTAGAAGTTACATCTTCTTTACTAAGATTTCAGTGGGGAGTACTTTTGCAAGCAATTCTTGGGCATAGGTGAGGTTCAGCACTAGTGTGGACCATTCTCAGTACACACTTGTATGTGTAGTATCTCTTATAATGGAGAAAAACTTAACAGATTGTGTCTGGCTACACTGTGGCACTTGGTCTCAGTGCCAGCAAACATCCCCTCAAGGAATTAATTAGTTCAGATACAGTTTGTTCTATTACCAGGTAATTATCCAAAAGTTAGAAAATGTTTTGATTCTTAGCATCAGAGCGTCCTGTAAATACTGTTATTAGCATATAGAGTCTGTAAGAACATCCTGCTGAGCACCTTTTTTAATGTCTTACTACTCTACATCATTCTAAAACTATGTAATCACTACTAATATCTTATTATTCAATAGCTTTTTAAATTTTTCCAGCTTTGATGGACTACTGCCAGTAGCCTGGAAGTCATCAGGACTGCGGTCCTGGATGGCAGTGCACTCTGGCACCCCCCAACATCCACCTTCTTGCCATAAGCAAGCTCTTGCACCTAGCTTTGGAAACTGTCTTTTGAGACATCCGGTAGCAGTCCATGTGTTAAGTGGAATATCCAAACAGAGGGAACTATCCCTGTGGGATAGGTAGGTATTCAACTTCTCCAAGCTGTGAAGCATTTTACACTATGCACACTCATATGAGGCTGATGTCATTCAAAGAAACTCTTGAGCTACCACCCTATAACACACAAGCCTGTTGTATTGCAGTTTCAGATGTAACAATCAGGTAAGCAAAGAGCAAATCTAAGCACATGAACAATTTAAGACATGAATCAGTACAAAATTTAATGAACAATATAAAATTATACTGTAATTTTAAACCTTCCTTTCCCCATTGCAATTATTTTCTCTCAAGACCAAAAATTTTGTCTTACTAAAATATTCACACTTTAGAAAATAGATATCTTACAAGCATGTCTACATGCCTGCAGACTTTTCAAATCAAAACACTTCTTATAAAACAGTACTGCTACTGTTAAACCCAACAAAATTAGATTTTCCGCTTACTCTTTGTATGTTCCTGTTTCAGAATCTTCAGTCATAACATCATGCAGTCCTTCCACTGAAATGTTGATGATACCACAAAATTTATCTTGGATAACACTGTGAAAGAACAAAATTTATTTTGGATAACATTGAGAGAGAACAGGAAAGTGACTTAGCTAAAGGAACTACACAGGAAATTTGCTCAATTAATGTAGAGCACATTTACCAAGAGGTATTTTCCGTGCTTACTGCTTAACTGAGCATGCGATCAAGCAATTAATTTTTTTTTTTAATTACAAAATGGTTTCAAAATATGCAAGAAACATTAAATATAATAAAACTTCATATGCCACTGTTGAAAACTTAGAAGTAAATGTAAATTGAATAAAATATATGTTGATACAGGAGTCAAAAACTGAATGGAACGGGCATGCCCCTGCCAGCAAGAAAGTCAGGAGTACTGGCTTCTACTCTCAGCACTGTTTCTGCCATCACTAGTCAACGCATAAACGTACACACAAAGTCCTGAGCAACAGCAGCTCACAAAGGTGGTAGACTCCCCTAAATATGTGTACTTCTTCACCCTCTAGGCAGCTGATTCCCCAGAGAGGGTGAAAAATCCCTGCACCCCGTTCTGCATGAATGTTGCTTCCATGATTATAGAGAGAAAGGTGGAGCAGGATTTCTCTGCTTAAACACAGGCACCTCTGGCCATTTGAACACCAGGCTCTCCAAGACAAATGAGAAGGGCTGGCAGGTACCACTCCGACTTAAAACAGATGAGCACCTTTATCCAGCATGACTTGAAGGCCAGACAAGATACCTCCCCAGTGCCCCAAATTACACTAAACACATTACTTGCCCCTGCCTTGAGAATTGATGTGATTGTAGGGCAAGGACATAGAAACATGATCTCCCCATGTTGGATAAAGTAGGTGCCATCAGCTCCCAGTTAATGGAAAGCAGACAACTGCTGCTTCTGCTCCACTTCCTGCCGCTGTGGATCTAATGCCAGAGACATGTTATTGTAGGACTTTGGTGCTTGGACTCCTACTCTCAACTGCAGAAGGGAAAAGAAACAATGCAAGTGAAAAAATCTTCATCCTTATAAGTAGCTGCTCCAGCTACATATAAAAAAGAGAAAGGGCTTAACTGGTGATGGCAAACTACAACTCTCTTCCCAGAACTGCCATTGACAGAAGCATTTAATTGTTTTCTGTTTGGAATTTCAGGCTTAATTTTCCTCAAATGATGCTGCTGTTGCTGCTGCCCAACAGGCAGAAGCAGACACGTTCCATTTATTTACAGGCAATGAATACTAAGTTCATTAATTGTAGTTTAATTGTAGTTGACCATTGTTTTAATGCAGGCAAATTTATTTCTTAACATTCTTTCATTTCCTTCTCTTATTTGGGATCAAAACTGAAGACACAGATAAACTGCAGCACTTTGTACATTAGTTACTGCATTTGAAAAACTTCTCAGACATACAACTAAATTTTACATATATGACAAGAGATTATGTATAGCCATAGATATTTTGCAGAAAATGTTTATCAAGTTAAAAAACTCAGCACAGAAAATATTTTATATTTGCTTTGGTAAAATTATGATTCAACTCATAATCTTTTTTTTTTTTCGAAGGGATTATTTTTGTTCACTATTTTAATTCAGCTACCACCAAATTTCAGGATCTGAACTATATTGTGTATAATCAAACCTGAAACTCCTGAATTTCACAAAATGAAAACTGACACTGTTTTCATTGTCTGATTGTCAGCTATGTATTTTTAAAAATACCTTCTTCCTCACCAAAAATGTGTTTCTTCACATTCAGAACAGCAAAGCATTACATGTTGTGAGACTGACTTTCTGTGAGGTTCTGCACAGAGCGAACAAACAGCCCATCCACCTTCACAGTACTGCTGAGAAAGCGAATGCTGCCTGCTCTGCAGCTCATAACAAGCCCTCAGAGAGAGGGCAGGTTTCTTCACAGAGACAAAGGTTTCTATCTGGCACATCTCCCACAAAAACTCTTTTGCCTCATCCTTTTTTTGAAATGCATCTTTAGGAAAATGCCATTAATGTGTTTAATATCTTCCAGTATGAGAAAGTAAACAGCTGTCCTCAGATTCATGTCAGTAAAGGGCAAAGGGCATTCAACCAAGAACAACTGCAAATGCTGGAGAAGTAAACTAAGCCCTTATATTCATACTTACTGTTCAATAAAACAGGTTGTTGCCCACTACCTGTGTTATTTCTTCCTTCCTAGCTACATGAATTATAGAATGGTTTAGGTTGGAAAGGACCATAAAGATCATCTAGCTTCAAACGACCTTTCACTTCACACTTCCAGGGATGAGGCATCCTGTGACAGTGGGCAACCTGTGAGTGTCTTACCAGCTCAGCTTCACAGTAGAGAATTTCTTCCTAACTTCTAATCTAAACCTACTCTCCTTCAGTTTGAAGCCATTCCCCTTTGTCGTACTATCACAGTTCCTGACAAGAGTCCCTTTCCAGGTTCCCTGTAGGCTTCCTTCAGATACCGGGAGGTTGCTATGAGGTCTCCATACAACCTTCTCTTCTTCAGGCTGAACAGTCACAACTTTCTCAGCCTGTCTTTGTGTCCCTCCTCTGGACTTGCTCCAACTCCTTCCTTCCATGTCCTCCAACTTCATGTCCTTATTATGTTGGGGTCACCAGAGCTGGATTCAGCACTCCAGGTGGGGTCTAATTAAATCAAAGTAGAGAGGCAGAATCACCTCCATTGACCTGCTGGCCACGCTGCTTTTGATGCAGCCCAGGATACAATTGGCTTTCTGGGCTGTGAGCACACACTGCTGGGTCACACCGAGTTTTTCATCAAACATTACCCCTGAGTCCTCCTCCAAAGGGCTGCTCTCAATCCTTCCTCAATTAACCTGATAAAGAATCCCTACCTGCCAAGAAAATTTTATATTGTAAGAGGAAAAAAAGGTGTTTGATGCAATGAAGGTATAGCCTTTTGATCAGCTTCAGAGCTAACTACGGTCAATGTAATCAGGGAAGTTACTTTAGTTAACCACCATGTAAACAAATACTGTCAGCACAGTGCTCATTAATTCTATGAAGCTTTTTCCATGCTTGTAGATTGATAGAAGGAGCACAAAAGAAGGCCCATTTCAGTAACCTGTGTTTCCAAGGTTCTACGAAATTTCCAGAAGAAACTGGGGACACTGGTTGAAGACTCAAAACACTGTCCTTGATAACTGACCTTGAAGGCACATAGACAAACCATTGATTTCTTCACATGGAAAGGATATTTTTATTTTATGGTATAAATGAGAAATTTTCCTTCTTTCTTTAGTGAAGGTTCATGAGCATTTTTCTTTTTTTGAGAAAAACAAAGAATGTGTGAGACCTTTCAAAATCAGGTTACTTGCTGCAGCTTTTAGTAAACATTATACCTTGTCTTTCCTCTCCTTTCCTCTTTTTAAATGGGATGTGCAGTTTCTTTCTACCAAAGACTCACTGAAATGTTTATCAAGTATGGAACCATTAAACACTGGAATGATTTTTACAATACAAGACACATGCTGGTGAAAAATAAAGATAGTATAGACTCATGCTTTAAAAAAAGAAACATCAGGTAAAGTTCAGTGGCAATATAAAATGCATTGGGCCTTATTTTCATAGATAAGAAAGCAAGCCAAGCAACTCAGTGTAGTACCTTTTTAAAGAGACTAAAATTAGCCTGTTTGTTTCAAGAAATATATTAAAAAGAAATATATTACAAAGTCATATGAGTAGATACAGAAAAGACAGACACTGTATTCAGATGAACTTCTAAAACAGAGCAGTTAGCAGTGTTCGTACTAAGATCTTAAACCTGGAGGATGGCACCATTTAAGTACTTCCCCCCACGAACTGCATCTAACAAAGATACAGCAATCCAACAAACAACAGCATCGAGTTATATCTACCTGGTTCTTTATCTACTTTGTTTTCCTAAGTAATTAGGACAAAACCTCACTTGGTATGAAGCAAAAATAAAAGGCCCACAAGTAGGATCTAAACCACTCCAGAACACACTTCCAAAGATACAATGAATATATGTATTTATTTTTTTTTAATTACAGAGAGATTATTTTATGCTGCCTGTTAATGAAATGTACTTTGCCTACAATAAAAACAAAATTTAGCATTTAGGGCAGCTTCTACATGAATAATCTCAAACCTTTTATTTCAAAGTTTGCATAATTTTTTAGATAAAAGCTTTACAAAAGACAAAACAAACCACATCTCTTCTGAAAAACAATAGTATTAATTTTTCTCACTCTGTCTATAATTTCTAATACACTCAGCTATCTATTCTGAGACTTCATGCAAAAATTCACAAGTTTGATTTCAATTTCACAGATAAATACTGCAGATAAAGCTTTATCATCAACTTAAAACACATCACAAAAAAATTTCAGTGGTGTTTAAATAAAATAGACCCCGTCTGCTATGCATCTCCCTCAGAAAGGACGAAGAAGTTCTGTACGGGAAAACATACTTTTTTAGAGATTAAGAGAAAGAGAACAGATTTTCTGCTTTTCTACATTCACCAGGACAAAGCAACAAACAGTTTGATCTCATATCTTTACCAGTGTACAGATTTGAGAAAGACTAATGAATTTTTTATTCTTAGCTAGTTTGCCAAGGAAGGAGGTAGAGTGGGACAAATAGGGATTATTTTGCACATATGTGAGCAACATAAATGATTACCACACACACACACACCCGTCTCTTAGGAGCTGCACAGCACTAGGGAGCTCTTAAAAGCAGTAAAGTAGCAGCTAAGACATTTCCAGGGGAGTTCTATGGCTAGTCATAAACTCGATCTCCATGAAGCAACATTTTGCTTCATGAGAGCAGACTTGACTAATAAGACTCAACTAAGTCTTCTAATCCATTCCCTAATGATTTTAATACACATATGAACTACACGTGTACATGAGAGGGTCTATTTCCTGGTGTGAACGCTTAAAACACAAAGGACACTAAGTGCAAAAGAAAGGCATTTCCCTCACACAGCATAATGAATCTCTCAGTTCCTTGTTAACCTAATCTCGGTGTTGGTAAACTGGATATTAGAGAACATCTCCATGCCAAAAGACAGCTTCTAATTGCACAAACAGCTGTGACAGCATGGGTTTCCCTTCACGCTCCATCACTACAAACGGTGAGACTCATACCTCGTAAACAACTCCTACACCAGCTTGTCAGTGAAAAACATCTCTCTTCAGAGAGCTTTTCTGCAGGGAGCAGCTGTTGAAATCAGAGCCTAAAATAACAGAGCTGCTCCCTGCCTGATGTGAGAATTAGGTTCGTGCAGTCTCAACCTTTGCTCACTCCCCAAACTCCTCTGTAAAGAAGGCATAGCAGCATTTCTAGCAAGGAAAACCTAACTGATTTCCACTGAATCTCAAGTCCATTATTTCTGAAGACAACCATGTAAAATTGAAAATTTAGAAATACAGGACACAAAACTGCTGAGCCTACATCTGTGCGATCATCAATTGGTGTAGTTGTTACTAAATGAAAACAAATTTAACATTTATCACAAGGAATTATGTAGGAGAGACAGAAAGTAACAAAAATGGGTTAAGTAGGAAGAAACCAGAGTGGACTAGCCACTTAATAAAAAGCATAAATTATAGCCAGTGTCTTCCCCTCATAAAAGCATTCGTCCATTACATTTAACTTCTGATGTACAAACAGAAAATTATTTTAAAACATTTCTACTCAAAACAGTGTAAGCTATTGTCCAAGTAGATGAATTGAGTGTTCCCCTGTATTTGATCAATTATAAATTACAGTAAAATGTACTATTACAATATACTATATTGATAATTCCCTATAATCAATAGAGACACAGAACAAGCAACAATGAAGGCACACTTCCCCATTCACATGGGCTCAGTGCAGTCAAAGTTTATGTTTGTACTGGTAGCAGATAATACATTTAGACTCCTGGTAAAGAACTGCAGATGGACAAACAAGGTAACAGGGAGCTGCACATCCTGGCCAAGCACGTAAGTTACACCAGCAAGAAGCAGGCATGATAGAAGAACCCTGAGGGCAGTTTTGGCTCATCTGAAGAGTGCCACAGTCTCCAGGCTGGAGCCTGGAACAGCAGTATACCTCTACACAATTTAAATTGACATCATGGAGAAGAGACTATCAAAGCATTGTCCCCAACTTCTACTACTGCAGAAGATAAACAGTATCTACAAAAGTAAGTGCCATTAGTGGAAAATTTTACAAGATTGGACAACATGGAGCATATTTTTATGACTTTTCTCCTGAATAAAATTTGAATTACTGAAGTAACAAGCAGAAAAACAAAAATCACAGAAAGTAAGGCTGAAAATAAGCTACAATAGATATAACCTGACAATAACAGAAGATGAACACTTGAAGCAGAAATGAAAAGTTAAAACCAATGCAAACTTCACAGGAAAATACTCATATTTTGAAGACGAAGCCTTCACTAGGAACACGTACTTCAACCTGACACTTCAAAAAAATACCCAAATATGCAGATTAATTAGCAACTAATTTAGCATTGTGCATTTACAGTATAGAGTATTTCTTCAATTATACTTCTTATCTAGCCAAAAAGTCCCTCCAACTATTATTAGATAGATGATAAAGTATATTTTATTGAGAATAATTAACCAGCTCTATTACCTTAGACATAACAAACTTGGTCAATTTTTCAATCCAACAGAAATTTAGTTTCCTTTAACTCCAGTTTAGGGTATTTAATAAAATGATACAGATACACACTAAAAAGTCACTTTAATATATTTATTATACAGACTGAATATACAACTTTGTAATATATAGGTATTAATAGAAAGTTTCTAATTTTAAATTTTTCTGTTCCTCAATAGTGTGAACATGCTAGTTGTAAATATGCTTACTTTTTTTCCCATTGTGCTTATTAATAGGAGGCAGAGTAGAAACTGCATTAAAACAAATACATGAAGCACTGCTTTTTTTCTCATTCCCCACGATTTCTTGGCTTCATTATCCTGCTAAGGACTGATGTTTACTTGCTTCAAGCTGCAAGTTAGCTATGGAACTTATATCACAAAGTACTGCAAATTAAAATGCACTATAAATTAAAATGTACTTTATACTGCACTTATATTTGAATTACAGGTGAAAGATCATGACCAACAAGGTCGGAGGATAATAAACCTGTCCATGTCAGATTTAAGTGACATGTAATAAAATAGTAAGCTTCAAAACATTCAGGAAGCAAGAGATGATGTAGAACCTAAATTGTGCCATTTTCCACAATTCTATCAAGCAGTTGCTTTTAATCGGTGAACATATTTTTAGAAAACTGAGTTCTTGATTTCTTGGCCTTTCATAACACAGTAAACACTAAATAAACTGAGATAAATTACAATGATGAATGTTCAAACAATATCACCTGTGCCTGACTTTCTGATGCAGTTCGCTTGAGCAGTCTGATTTGGTCCAGTTCTGAATGTCCCACTGATTTTCGACTTAGAGACTGCACTGGGTCAGTTATGTTATATCTTCCAGGCTGATAAAAGCCATAGTATTCTATTCTCTTTTCCCCTGAGTTTTCTAGCACCTTTAGTTTCTGCCTAAACTGAATAATTTTACAGGTTAAGAACAGGATTACAGCACAAGCCAGAATGAAAAAAGCTAGTAAAATATCAAAAGCCTGATTCAGCTTTTCGACTTGCTGTGCACAAATCAGGGATGTTTTTAATGATACAGGAGCAGCATCTGTTGGAAACAAACCTTTTTCTTTTACAGTTCTGTTAATAGTTGTAATCTCTGTTGTTATTTGCACTGTTAACGTTGATAATACTGTAGTTGCCTGTGATGGAATTTCAACAGCATTTCCTTCATAGGGCAATGGGGTAGCAGATGTAGCTGTAGCTCCTTCCCAGAAAGCAACATATTTAGTTTCTGCATTGACAAATGGCTTGAATTTGCTGTGCCTGTTTCCTTTGTGCCACGCCACCAGCAAAGTGGTAGCGCTGCGAGGGACACCAAGGGATCCCAGCCTCCAGGCAGTTTCTGGGCTGGCAGTAGGGCTAATGCAGTTTGAAAACTGAGTCCACTTAATGTAATGCAAAGGTCTGCCACGCATACTCTGGGGATTCTGGCACTGAATTCTTACAGAAATAGGAGACGATGATAGCCAATCAAGTAACCCAAGTATTTTGCAGCTGCAGTTAAAAGGATTAGAATTTACATGTAGGTGAGTTAAAGATACCAAGGGCTTGAGAACTTCAGGTTGTAACTCTGTGATATTATTAAATGATAAACTGAGTATTTTAAGTGACTGCCCCATTTTTTCAAAGGAGCCTTCACCAATACTGGCTATTTTATTTCCGTCTAGCTGCAGATACATTAAATTGTTTAATAAGGTAAAAGTGCTGGAATTTATATTTTCTAAATCATTATAACTTAAGATTAACTGGCTAAGGTTGTTTAATCCAAAAAATCCATTTACAGCAATACATTTTAGCCTGACATTTTTCAAAGACAGATATCTAAGCTTGTTAAGTCCTTTAAATGCAAAAGGCTGTATTGATCCAATAGGATTGTGAGACAAAGAAAGTCTTTCAAGATTTTTGAGCTTTCCAATAGCATTTGATGGCACAAGTGTTAAATTGTTACTGTCAAGAAACAAATGCACAAGGTTTTCAAGATGATGAAATGCTGAATCTGATATCCGTGAAATCTTATTATTGGCTAGGTTTAGTGTTTTGAGACTTATCATTCCCAAGAAAGTACCACTTCCAAGGACACTGAGATGATTTCTTTGAAGTGTTAAATATCTAACGGAAAGAAGATCACTAAATAATCCTCTGGGAACAAAAGCTATTTGATTATTCTGAAGGTACAAACAACGCAGATTGGAAAGGCCTTCAAAGATTCCTGGATCCAGGCGTTTAATACGATTGTTATTTAGATGCAAGTAGCACAGTCTGGGAAGTTCCACAAAAGCTTTTGGGTGTACATACAAAACACTAGAGTTATCCATGTAGAGTGCAGCAAGCTTCTGAAGGCCTCTTAGTTCATTTGGAGTGACATGTGATATATTATTTCCACTGAGGTACACAAGAATTGTTGTTTTTGGAAAGCTCCGAGGGATGCTCAAAAGGCCTGCATTGTGACAGCTAACTTGTCTCCCTGTGCAGACCTGACAAGCAGATGGACAGCCAAAAGCCTCCTTCTGAAGCAGCAACAAAAGAAAACAATTAAGTATATACAGGAATGCTCCTGGGCAGGGTGGAGAACTTTGCAGAACACACATATCCCTGTCTTTGGCCTTCTTACTCATCTCTGACTTGGCTAGTAGAGATAAAAAGAGGTACATAAATATTATTCAATCAAATATATACTTGTATAAATATTATTATTAAGTATTAAATCTATGCGTAGAGTCTTTAATCCATTGTACAGTCTTTAAAATATTAGCGTTGCTCTCAAGACTGGTATTTCATACGTTTTCCTTCCATGCCCATCACTCAGATTAAAACAAACATACTAAATCTGAACTACAGTGAAAAACATTTCAAAGTAAATGAACAATTAAATAAATGTACTGCAAACCTAGCCAGAAAATATTTAACTGGTTGCAGCATAAAAGCATCTAGGCTGACAAAGTAACAGCTTCTATTAGATTAAAAATACTATTTATTAATTACTTTTTATAATTAAGGAAGACTAGGAAATGTTTCAAAAGCATTCAAGTAGCAACATCAGCTGTAAATAAGTTTCCTTTCACTAGTGGCTCATTTATAATTTGAATTTTACCTTTAAAAAGCTGAGCTATAGTCAAAACAAATAAAAACAATACCTTACCCCAAATCTGAAGTTCATTCTTTCTGTTATTTTGCTGTTTGCAGTCATAAGTCGACTGATTATACTCATCTGTGAAACCTTTGTAAAAGCAGTATTGCTGCCCACTAGATCGCTCACATTTTTGCCCCAGGATTTGCAACAGTTTGCTCAGGAAACTGAGAAAGAAGTGTTTAAAGTCAGGTTTCCATGGATACAGGAAACCCTGGGACAGGAAGCCATTTTATCTGTGCTTCAGAAGTATTGTTGGAAAGGAAATCTCAATGATTTCTTTCTAGAAAACCAAAAACCATCTCAGTCGTAACTGCTGCTTTTGTTTTGTACTTTTTTTAAACTACTGATTTAACTAGGAGAGCTCAAGAGGGTTTTATCTTAGGTATAACTTTTAGAACAAAGCATAACTGTTTGCAACAGCAGTATCTCATTGCCTGTGACTCCTTTCTCTTTCAGCCAGTATATGAAAGGGTTTTTTTAAATGAACAGCAACACTTAACACTGTTCTCTCTCTGCCTGCAGAGCCAAACTGCTGCCACCACACACATTCCAGTGGCCCAGCTGAGAGAGAAAAGACGAGTCTGGAGAGAACAGCCTACTGCACTCTGGCAAGGCACACCCTGCCAGCAATCCCAGGCAAATCCAGGAAATCTTAGAGAACAGTATTATGTGGTACTAAACTGCTAAGTATTTTCTGTATTTCAGACTTGGTCCAAGCACTTTGTTAAGTTTCATTTTACACCACCTGTTTTAAAACAAATTTATCCTCAGCCACAGAAGGACTATGGTTCTGAAAGCCACACCTTTGGTCCACAGCTTTCGTTTCCTGCAGTGTCCTTTGTGCAGCTAAACATTTAGCGCAAACGTGGTCTATAAATAGCCTTATTGCCTAAAGACCAGAGATTACATCCTCAGTTTATCCACCACAGCATCAAAATACTTGTGAAGTCCAGCCACATCAAGGGGGGAAAGGGGTGATTAAACCTACAAACAGCAATGTAACTATAAACCTATGATTTTACTGCAATGAAATCTGCGACACAAAGATGACAAAGCCCATTTGTAGCCATAGCCTAGGAAGAGGCAAAACAGCAGGAGAATTAAGTCACTTCAAATACAATGATCTCACACAGGAAGCATGAGTTCACATTAGGGGTGGAATATAACCCAAATGTCTTTGTGTATCTAATTCAAGCTGAAATGCAGGAATCACATGAGAAAAGGAAACAGAATAGACAAGGACATGCTTTTGAAGAAGCTCTCCTCCAAATACCTTGCCTAAAATAAGAAATCAGAAGGACTAGTAAAATTGGCCATGAGCTGTTTTAGACTAAGCCTGTATCGGAATTACAATCCAGAATTAGATGTGCATTTGGTTCTTTTTTTCCTGAGGCCAATAAATAAACAGGAAAACTAACTGTTCTTTAGATTTAAATATTTAATTTCACACTTCAATTTTTTCACAGTATTTAACTAACAGTTGGTATAAAGAAAAGGAAAACAAAATGGCATGTCATCTACGTAAATGGAAAACACTGTATAGTTTTTAACAGTTCACAGGAAGAATGGTGAATTATCCTGGATATGGGGGACAGTACTCTAAGAGTAACTGAAAAGGATTAACCAGATGAAATAGAGTCCCAAGGAGAAAACCTCAGCCTAAACAAAAATGAAAAATGACTTCAAACAGGAATTTATCTTCCACTTAAAACAGGTAGATAGGCTTCACTACCTATAGCCTGTTTATGCTGACACTGACACATGTAGAAAAATAAATTATTTCTTCCAAGATGGGCTGTGTGAAACAATTACTTAATACTACAGGAAGCAAGTAAAATCAAAAAGTTTTAAAAGGCAAATCTTAATAGATCTCACTTTCTGCAAATCATCAGAAGTAACATATTGTGAAATGCTCAAAGAATTGATGAAGCTCTATGGGGTATCAGCATGAAAATTTGAAGAAACCAGTCGAGCAGTGGCCAGATGAATGAAAGCTGATGCCCACTAAGTGGCTGAATATCTCTGTGGTCTTGTACTGAAGGTACAATATTCATAAAAATTTTGCCTGAACACTAGCTGTCACTGCAGAGCACATTGCTGAACCTTCTGATCTCTGAATCCAATGTCCAAAATGAGGGAAAAAAATATCTTCATCCAGGTCACAGCTCCTTCCAATTTTCAGTAAGAAATCTAGTGAAGGTCCCATTTTACACTTTGTAAATACTGCACCCGCAGATACAATTGGATTGTCATTTACAAATATTGTTTCATGAACAGCATGTACTGTTAAAATACCTGAAAACAGTATCTGCTAAGAACGAGAGGCAAAACTGCATGCTACATAACTGATACCATTTTTGGGGAAAATCACAAAAACCACTGAAACATATATGTAACTTGGATCAACATTTCTCAAACTGGCTTGCACTTAGTGAAATTCACCACCACTTGAAAACTAAGGAAAAAACCCAGGAAAACCCTAAGCCATCTCTTTCCAACAAGCTTAGGCAGCTCTCATAGTGATACATCTTACTGACTGCAAATTTTGTTCTCCTGTGAGAGACATACTAGGTTTGTACCTGGATACGGCGTCACAGGACAACAGAGAAACCTCAACTAAATTCTAACTTAATATGCTAACATTGATAAAGTTACTAATGTAATTGCTTTTTAACAATAAAATCTAGTTCAACAATGACTACTTGATAATAAAAGCATGAAGTCTGAGTAACTGCAATTTGTCACATTGTGCATAAAATGACAGGTCAAAGTAACTGGAAGAACACACAAGCACTGCACCCAGTTCAGATTTTCCAAATGTTAGACTAAATATATATAAGGAATATTAGCTAACAAAGTAGTCATGAAAATCCCATTTATGTATAGTGGAAAACATCCAACAAGTTCAAGAACGGGGTCTGAAGTCAACTTTTGAAAAGGGATTTCATTGTCATAATCATTACAAAAATACGTTAAAGCTCACAAAGAAGGACAACCAATTTTTAGCACTATAATTACTCTTTCAAGTTTATAATGAGAAACTGTGTGTTGTTCTTCCACTGTGTAATTTAGCAAGCACCTCCTCTTGCAGGTGTTCCTTCCTATCTTTATTCTCCAGAAATAGGCTACTATACATATATATTATATTCTGTATTACATATATTAATATATACTAAATTATATATTAATATTATATATATTCTATTCTATAGTATATATATTCTATTCTATATATTTTATATACATATTATATTCTTGTTCTGTTCTCAAATACCTTCTGCCCACATGGCCTCCAGATATGATCACAAATCAAAGTACATCGACATTTAATTAATACCCAGTCAGTACATGCACTGTGAGTACCTTAGCAACTTATCAGATCCCAAACTCTCTTTTTTGTATTTCTCATTATCATACGTTTTATCAAAAAATTTTTAATTGTCTAAAATATTGCAGATTCCTACTAGAATTTCATATTTCTGTTCAATTACAAATCTTGATTTGCTGCTTCAAAAAATGTGCTTACTGAAAAATTCTCTGATAATAAAACAAGCTTCCCTTCTATAAATCTTATTTGACTTTAGATTCTAGTAAAATGACAGAAAAAACACATGAAATTAAGAGGTCACTTAGACAAATGGATTTATTTTCTTCATTCAGAAAAAAAAATCTTCTATGGAGCAACCAGTAGGTAAGTGAGAAAAGCAGCAACATAAAGCTGTCCATCAGTGAAATCCACAGATGTGATATGCTGACAATGATTACATTTATGGCTTTAGCCTTTACATTTTACTGCAATATTTAGTAAATTCTGTTCAAATTATAGAAGTAATAAGAAATGTACTCAATATGAATGCAATTTAAACCAAAAGGCCTAAAGAACTCAAAGCAGTTCCCTAAATTTCAACCAGAATAAATAGTTCACCTTCAAGAAATTGATTCAAATCCAAACCCAATTGCAAAGCAACACTGCTGGCTGTTTAGGAGACAGGACGAGCATACATTTGGCATTAGCGAATGATAGCTTCCAAATATTTGACAAAGAGAAAATTTTAACAATTCATAAAAAGACCTTCAGAAAACACCTACACACAATATAAAAAGCAATTTATTCCTTAAAAATACAAACATTCTTTCCACTTAAGCACCTTTTTTAATACCAAAACCTGATGTTCTGTTTTAACCCTTACTTTCTCATTGAATTGTTTATGAAATGTTATTTTTCAAGACAGTACTTATTTGCAGAAGTTCTTGTAGTGACAATGGTTGTGGTGTTAATGACTTTTGGTATCTTATTGTAATAGTCTGGGGCTGTGTTAAAAAAACCTCTAAAAATCTCAGATACTTTCTGGCAATCTCAAGTTTCACAGAGTATAAGGGTGGAGAGATAAGCAGATGTACTAAAACAGCAAAGAACAAACTTAGGTGCAAAACCAGCTGCACATCTACTTTTTTAAAAAAAAGTTTGCTACAATCTTGTGATTTTTACACATTTTTAATAATATGCTATACTTCAGTCACTACTTATTCAGTAACTGATTTGCAAACATGTAAACCACACATTCCAAAGAGTCTGAAGAAAGCTATTTAGTCTGTTGCCATCTTTTGCTGTCTTTTATATAAATAAAATGTTCACTTTTAAAGTAAATCATATATATAACAGTTTTAGGAAAAGTTTCTGAAATGCTATACAGAGGCCACAAACAAAAACAAGGAAGCAGCATCAACCAAACCCTTACAGCTGTAGTTTGTTTCCTGCAGCAGTCCAGCTGCATTAAGTGACATAATTCCTTGGTATGTTTTGCCTTGAAAACAAAGCTTATGGGTCTCAGGGAAAAAAGATAATATATTGTTCCTGACCAGTCCACAGTAGCAATCTGGCGTAGGAGAAAAATGAACGGAGATTGTGAACAAGAAAAGTTTAATAAGTGCATCCTTTTGCCAATGTTCTATAATGGGACATGCAATTAAGGAAGTTGTATTACTCTGTGTTACCTTCTGAATTATGCAGACTGACAGTCAAACTGAGACCAAAGCCACATTTTTCACTGCACTGTTACCTGTCAGACAAGCTAAACAAATCCAAGGCCAAACACTGATGACAACTGCAAAATCACAATTTAAAGAGCTCCTTTAAATGCTAATACTCTAGAGGCGTGGGTGAGTATACCTTTGACTAGAGGGATTAAAAAATAGAGAGGAAAATATAGAAACAGCTTCAGAGTATCATCCCTACAAAGAAAGGAGGATGTGCAAGTAGCTATGTAAGAAATTGTGACTTAATAAATGAGGGCATAGCTACCCTAAGGAGAGCATCATCTTTTATTAGGCACTTTCTTACCATTTCCTAACATCAAATACAGACAATTTCTTGAGAGGAAAATTAAAATTTCTAACTAAGTAACTTTAACAAATGGCAGAAGCAAAAATTGCGTAATAACCTAATAGAGATTTATAATTACAAACTCTAAATACTTATACTCACAAAATGCCAATTATCTAACTGGCAGAACTCATAGTGGCTGACATATCAGACTTGATACACAGTGCGAAAAAGTACACATTCATTTACATAATGATTAGAAGTGAGCAGAGCAACCTGAAAAACCTCTTAATCTTCTCCTTACAATAAGCAAACATATTTGACTCAGAAGAGAAAATTAAAACTGCTACTACTCATGTAACACAAATTAAAACAAATAAAGACATGATTAATTAAAATACTTCATATTTCAAGCTCAGTAAAGTCTCCTATCACTCTTAAGCATCTTTCAGTAGTGTTTGTTTTCTACTAAAATACACAGAGCACAACTACAGAAATAAAAAAGAAATCTACTTTGTTAAATAAATCATTAAAAGCTTCAATAGTTCAAAAGAATGACATTTCAAAACACTGTCATGCTGACATTATACCAAGTGAGAAAAAAGTACAGGAAGCAAGCTGATTACTTCCATATATATGAGAAGAGGACATAGTACAATTTTAGCCACTTTAGTCTAAGGAAATACAAAAGACTGAAGGTATGTATCTCAAAATGCAGAACCCTAGATAGTGCTGGGGACCCATACTTTTTCCACAATGGCCTAAATAAGAGGTAGACTGCTGCTCCAGACCATGTTCACTAGGGTCTATTTAAGGGACCACAGGCACATCTAATAAAACTCAACTTCTTCCTGAAGAGTACTCTTGAAGCTGTAGGTTTATGAACAAGCCATTCAGATTACAGACTAGTAGCTAGAATATGACTGGACTAGAAAATCATGACATTTGTGAATCTACTCATCCAATTCAGTGACATCTCTCCCATCTCACACTCTAGCTCAGACGCAATTCTCTTTCACAAAGCTCCAAGTCCCAGTGTGTTTTACAAAATCCCTCTCTGTCAGAGCTACTGTGTGTCTATCTATGCATATTTCCCTCACCTATCAAACATGGAGACAACTCAACTCCACAAGTACATCCTTACTGGCTAAATCTTGTTAATAGATCCTACTGTTACTCACAACATTTAAAGAAAAAGGTCTTTAACTTATTTTAGGAAGTACAAAGAGCTTTTAATAAATAAATTATAATGTATGTGGATAGATATGAGTGACAAACAGTAAGAACACAAACATTTAAAATAATGCCAATACATTTATCTGTCAGACAAAAAAAAAAAGATAACATCTACTAAACGGACTTGGATAGCAAATGGAGATAATTACATAGTATTTAATTTATGCAAAATCCCAAGTAATACCAGGAAATTACTGCTATGTGAAAAGGTGCTGTAACACATTAACCAAGAAAGCAGCAGTCATTGTTCTTTTTTTTAATATGAATTTCTATGATGTACAGCTGTAGGAATATAAACAGGATGCTACATTGAAGGACTGCATACACTGATGATTAAAATACAGTATTTGGTATCAAAAACATGTCATTGCCTGTATCGCTGGATGATATTGACTGGACAAGGAAGTTACAGTGTGGCTAATACATTGTCACTTTATAACCTGCTTAGTTCAACTAATTGGTGGGAACCACTGTGAAGGACCACTCTGCAGAGAATCCTGTTTTATCTGCTCTAAAATCCTTCACTGATGATGCTATCAAAAGTGGTATCTTTGAAGTAGGCAATTATCTTTCTCATACTGGTTTTAAGAGAATAATGATGGAAGTTTTATCTTCTGCTGAAATGCCAAAAGTCCAAAGTCCACATATGTGTAATTATAAATATGACCACTAATTAGAAGAAGTACCTAAAAAAATGAATTAATACTATAAAGTTTAGAAGGACAATAAAAAAGGCCACTGTTTAATATTTTCCCCAATGTTTTACCCATAAAATTACTTTGATGGAAGAATGAGAATACACATTATATTCGTTTTTCCCCTCAGTACTTCTGTCTACACCCTCCCTTTCCTCTTTAAAATAAACTGATGTTTCAGCTAGATGAGCTAGAGGAAGCAAGTGGCAAAAGGAGAAAAATTCTCAGCAAGTGCTAGACAGATAGTACAGATGCCTTTTTATAGCAGAATCTTGAAAATCTGAGCTTGCTATAGATACTAATCCTTATCACAGTAGCAAACTGAGGTAAGAGTCTCTCTCTCCCTCACCTTGGCCTTCCCAAGACAGCCTATCAGCCATCCTCAGAGGACAAAATTCTCTTCTGACTCTGCAGCTGAGAAATCTTGAAATTGCTTTGGCTACCCAAAATAAGAAGTAATCAGGAACCTGGTGCATTCCAACAGGAAAAAATGCTTTACCTTTTCCTGAAAACACTTCATTTTAAACAAAACACTTCCTTTAAATACTGCATTATATTAAAAATATTTTTGCTTCAACTGTGCAAATGGACTTAAATAAGAAGCCTGCTTTTGCAAACTTATTTTTAACAAGTTTCAAATGTAGGAAGCAGCAAGCATGTGTAATATAATCTCTGTGATATGGCAAAACCAGAATGACTCACATTGTTCTAGTAGAAGAAACAACCACTTGACAGAATCAATTTCCCACATTCTGTCTGAATGTATGTTTGGCAGTCTATTAATTGTGTAATTCAAACTTTTATAACTTTGAAATAAATATGCCCACTAAAGAGAAGCTTTTTATTTGAGAGGCAGCTTTCTTAAACGATTTGAGTATTTGAAAAATAAAGCTGTCATTTGCAGGTTTTATTATGTTAAGGACTGCCAGAAATAATTGGCTTTTACAGCAGGAAATCTGGAGCAGCTGAAGGTAGTTCAAAATAACATGTTTATCTAAAGGAATTTCTTTTTTCCTTCCTCTCTTTAAAAGAAACTTCACAGGAAGACAGACCTTAAAGTTCAGCACCGTAAATTTTAGTTAACACCTATTAAAAAATATTTTTAATATACTCAGAGGCAACACTGTTGGAAAAAACCCTCTTTCTTATAAAGTAGCTGTTTGGTTCATCTTAAGATAGATAGTTATCTTGATGATCCAGGACAAAAAAGGATAGTTTCTGCGCAATAAAGCGATAAAGCCTCTGAGTTTTATATGTAGGAGTTCCCCGATTTTTTTTTAGACAGTGACTATATATTCTACAGCTTTACAGATACTACCATAACTAAGATTTATGAGAGACATCTAAATTCCCAAAAGACAATACTTAAGACTTTTCAGTAAATCCAGCAGACTAAATGTAAACTTATGCAGTCTTGTCTCCCTGAATGTCAAACAGATAAGAACAATTTGAAGGTAACTATGAACAGAACTCCCATCTAAATGTGTTACATGTGAATTCTAATAGTGATAATTTAGAAGTTAATGTAATACTATTCAATGTTTTCTTTTAAAGGTTTCATTTTGTACATATGCTCAACAATGATACTCAAAGGAATATAGTAAAAGCTTTCTGCTATAGAAATCTACAGTGCAAACTGTTTCACAGTCTTTCACAGCAACTTTCCCATTTAATGTTGTAAAGGGGAAGACCAGGATTAAAGTTCAGATCACCTACAACAGGAAAGAAAACTGACCATTGTTCCCTGGAAAGGACACCAAAATGCTAATATGCCAACTAAAGCAACTACTTAATCACAGATGAGAGAGCAGATAGCTCAGTGTTGATATGAGAATGCAGAATTAGACCTGCACTACTAGTTCCTCACTTTTACTAAATGACATTTTAAACAGTAAAAAGCTTACTATAATACTATAAAGCCAAGCAGAAGGGTCATGTAATATAGCATGGAAATTCTATTTTTAAAGTTTCACTTGGGAAAAAAAGAATAAATAAAACTACTTATATTGAAATATTTAGCTGCAGAATTTTAAAATACTTTAAAAACCACCTCAAAGGCCTTTGAAGCATTCTTATTTAAGGCATTGTATATTTGCTTACCTGTTCAATGATGGCAGAAGAGAAAGCAATGCCAAAGCAGAAAGTTTTTTTCTTTCTGGCTGAGTGATGTTATCCATCCGATCAACCCACATTTCAATCATGTTACCAAGAATTTGGTCCAACTGCAATGGGAAACAGAACATTCTTTTTTGAGTATGTCAGCCCATTTAGAAAATAATTTATTTTAATTTTTCCACCAACTGAATACATTATTCAGTCTTGAAAAGACATCACACAGTTATGTATACCTGACAAAAGTGGCATGCAACAGTTGTTTTGTAAATTTTCTATGACAGTTCTTCCAGACCCTTAAGCCCCTACACCATCAATTGTAACCCAAAAGTTAGAAATGCTTTTAATCATGGACAGTGCAGTGATGCAGAATAGTGAATTACTCAAACATTTTTCCCCTCACAGTCTAATACACAGAAAGCATATGAACTTAACTCTGTTTTACATACACTGGTGACAAATTGAAAAAACAAAAACAAAAACTTGGTTTTTCCTGTTTGAAAACTGTATTATAGCCAAGGATAAGAATATTACTAAAATTCCACTTAAAGACATAGTAGAACACTTGTATCAAAAGAACCTCAGTAACTTCATCAGTGTAGAACACTGAACCCAATCCTCTAGAATCTCTGGGGACAACGGTTAGACCATTATCCGTGGTGCAAGAGCCATCAAGATGGCGCAAGGAAAGAAAACTCTCCCACTCCAATAGCACATGAACTAAAGGAGTTCACATGCATAACTGTGGGAAAATTGAACAAATTGTACAAATTGTTACAGGATGTTCAGGGGAAGGAGCAAATAAAGGGCAAAGACCCATTTTCCAGGTGAACTGGGGAGGAATAAGCATGGAAGAAAGAGGGAGAAGTTCCTTCAGATCAAAGACAAGCAAAACTTCTCCATGCCGTACAGCTGAAATACCAAGACAAAAAAGAAAGGACAGAAAAGGACAATAAATCTTACCTCGTGACCCAATTCACATGCCATCTGGCTCAGAAGTAAGGAAAAAAACCTTGCATTTTGTAGTAGAACTCTACCCATGATCCCCAGGTAAGTAGACATCACCACTGGGTATCTCTGAAACAAAAATAAACCAAAACAAAGCACACTTAGTGTAACAGAAAGGAAAATATTTTTTTACAGAGCAGCTATACACCAAAAATACCTGCATACATCCCTTATATCTTTTATTAAACTTTAAATTATAAATTGTAATTTAAGAGCCTCTAAGACAGAATGAACAATCTTTACCAGAATTTCTCAATTCTTACAACAGGAAAACAATGGCAATCTCAAAGTCACTTTCCTACCAAACAGCCAAGACAATTTGCAAGGTGATTTTAAATGTTAAAACCCATATCATCAGGAACAAACAATATAGTACACTGTTCAAAAGTAAATTTTGAAATTGATTATGGATCAAAATTATTGCTTACAGTTTCAGTGACATTAGGATATGTTTAGGATTTCTGAAGTTGTTACTTATTTCAGAAAGAAGCTACAATATATTTGCCAATAATTTGCAGGTGTCTCAAAAGTAACTGCATAATGTAGTAAGTTTGTTAGTTTATTATCCTTTGTTATTACTTCTAAAAGAACCTACAGAGCTCTTTGTATTGAATTCAGAATGTAACAGTATAACCGTATTTTCAAGATTAGTCTACTCGAAAGACAAAATACCAACATTTACCTGAAAATGCTAACCTAGGTTGATGTATTTTGACTACAGTAAAATGAATTTATAGGTCTTAAAACAGAAGACATTTTAATAATCCACTCTTTTTGTGTTCTGTACATCAAAAAGTACTTTGCTATATAGATTACTTGGTTTAAATCTGGAATCTTATTTAACTCAATAATAGTGGGAGCTAAATATTGATATTTGAAAGTCTTTAACTCAGGAAAAAAGCAAAGATTTTGATGAAAAAAGCCAAAAAGCTTTTTGAAGAAGAATTCCACCCCAATTCTGCTGATTTATTTTTTTTTCTCCTGTTAATACCACAAAGTTCAACACAGTTAAAGCATTTTGGATTTTACTTCTTTTCATCTAATATGGAAGTTTGTTGAAGACAGAGAAAAGGGAGAAGTTAAGAGCCAGGAAAATCTTAAATCTCACACAAAGCTTTCTCATATCCTTCAGCTCTTCATATTAGATACATCATTACAAAGTCAAGTCAATCTTCTTGTCCAGTTACTTTTTCCTGTGGTACAGGTACATTTAAAAAGGAGTAGTTTGTGTCTTTAAAAACCCCCAACAAAAGCCTCCAACACCTACCAAGGATTAAACTAGGCATAGAGTTACATAAGAAATATGAATGAACACCAGAAAAAAATTTGTGCTATTTTATTAAAACAAACACTACATAACAAAACAACTGATGGATATATGTTAGTTCATGTCTTGTGCTCCTATGCTACTTTTACAGACCTTTAAAATAGCTGTCAAAATGTTCTTAAAACAAGAGGAAATGCAACATCAGTATGAAAAAAACTCTTCCAGATAATAGAAGGCACTTGTCTGTTCAAAAAGAAAAGAGTAATTAAAGTAATTCTTACCTCCCCATCTATAATCCCCCTGAATACTGATGGCAGAAGTGGTTGAAACATTTGAGGACCCAACACCGGGTTTACTTTCAGGATATTTTCTACAACCTTAAGAACAAAAGGATATTAGACAATTAGTAAAGTACATTCATAAGTCTTCACTGAAAACCTTAATATGAGGTACTGGTGTACAGGCAAAAAGTGCTCATAGGATGTTTATCATTAAATACCAGCAAAACCCAGGATTGCTTAAAGTATGTTCTAATCATCATCATATTCTAATAAAGTACTCTGCAAATCTGATCTGCATAAATGGACCTGATGAAAACTGACACGCCAATGAAATCCACCTAGCCAAGCAGCTCATGAGCCTCCCCATGGCCCTGGCAAAGCTGATGAGGTGGCTTGGAAGGAGGGACCTTGTTAATATTCCAGGAAAAGCAGAAGATTGTGGTGGGTTGGCATGGCAAAGTAGCAGCAGTTCAAAGCTTATTCATACATATTTGTATTGTCACTTTCTGAAGAAGCCTTGATTAGGATCTACCATCTCTTCGCAGGTGTGCACTTGGAGGTGCTATTCTGGGTACCCTGCACTGGTTCACACTGCTTACACTCTTAAACATTTTTTCTCAGCTTTTTTTGCCCCCTCTCAAATTGAGCTGCTCCCTAAAGTAACTTTTTATCTTGTGTTCTTCACTTTTTCTTTAGCCTAGATGTCTGGGCTCTCCTCTTGAGCCAAGATGGAGACGGGAAGGGGCTGCAAGAATAACAGGCTGTAGCTGCTCACCCCTACTTCTAAGACAGAGGCCACACATGCACACACCATATTGATGTGTACAATGCATATAAAGATACCTTCCTTAAACATTCTCAGTCTCCATTTACTTCCGCCTCAGAGGAACTTCCACAACAAACTACTTCTCTGTGCTCTTGTCCAATTTGCCCTAAATACTTTATTTTTTGCATCTTATTTCTTCTAGAGTCATTTAATATCCTTTATTTCTTGCCTTGAAAAGAGATGCTAAGCAGCTGAACGTTTTCAATGCCTCTCAGTTTTGTAGACCTTTAATATACAGAGGTATAAAAGAGGTATGTTGTATTCAGAGGTCAACATAACTCTTCCTTCACTCATCTTTCTCGGTGCTGGAAGTTTTGGCTAACTCATTTGTACCCTGCACAGTCTTTTCAAACCTTTTACTGTGTGTCTGAGATAATCAGAAAATCAAGACACATCAAGCCACAGCCATCCTGCAATAAATTGTCTTGTCGGCCCAAATAAGCATTTATTAACCTTACTTATTCATTTACTGCGAAACCTGACAAAACATTTTGCTTTTTGTAAAAATATTTACAAGCAATATAGCTCAGTCATCCCTCTAGAATCAAAGGGGCATACTATGAAGGTGTTCTAAGTATACTAGACAAACCTTGTAGCTAATGTAAGGCCACACTGGGACTCAAGTGAACAAATAATTTTATATCAGCAGCATCATTCTATTTTAGAGATCTGATTAAAAGCTGCTGCAAAAAACATTTGCCCAGCTATAGACTCTAAATAATATTATTGATAGACTGGATCTAACCATCTAACACATTCAAAGTATCATTAATAATATTTGAAAAGCTAATGAATTTCACATCTCTTTCATGGTACCATTTGAAGTTTGTGTGAAAATAGTTTTTTGTAGTACTCTGAATAACCTCTAGCAAGTCTATTTAACTAGTTCTGGCCATTACATTAGCAAGTTATGCCACAGGCAAAGACTGTTTTAACACTTTATCATGGTACATATGCAAGTATGATACCCAAAGGAATTTCACTGAGATCACATACACACAGTATTCAACACGGATTGGGAAAGCTTGCTGTAATACCCATTATGTCTCTATACACATGCACAGGCTTTAAATCAGGAGTTTCAACCACCACTGACTGCAGTGTCAAAGCCTGATAAATATGTTATTATCTTCTACAAGTTTTACATTCATCCTTCTTAAAAACATTACATGTACAGAGCTGAGAATCTGGGTATTATTTTTACTATACTCCACCTTTAGAACCTGAACTTGACCTTCAGTAGTTATGTCTTTCAAAAGTTCACAAAATGACCGGCATAAGTCAGCAGCATACATCTGAAAGAAAATGAAAAAGGTGGCACTACACAAACATGGTCTGTATTTTTGTAAATACTTCAAAGCTCAATTAATTAGGGATTACATACACCTCAAGACCCAGCTTCTCTTGAAAGGTGCTATCTGTTAAAATGCTCACCATTCCTGAACTAACTAAAATCTAATGTAAGTATTTTGTAGTCTTTTTAACACTGCAGGATTTTTACACAATCCATCTCAAAGAATTTTCTAATGAAGGTGTGAGAACGAGGCATAATATTTCTAGTTCAACTCTTGCAAGAATTTATGATTGTGATTTTAATCTGGTAGGATAATTAGAGTAACTATTACTACTCCACACAGGACCCTTTCAGACACCAAAGTACTAACTTTACCTACAAAGTATTAATTCTAAATGAGCACCGTTTTCAAATCTGATTTGATTGTGTGTCCACAGTGCAATATAATGAGCTAACATTAGACAATGTTTGTATATACATAAACGATTAACAGTATAAATGTGTTCATGACATTTTCAAAGGTGAGAGAAACAATAGTTTGCCAGTAGGGAACTGAGGTGATAATATGATTCTTATTTATATAATGGAAACATACCTGCAAAAATTCAGATGATGACAAGAAAATGTAAGCATTGATGATCTTAAAGCAATTTTTGAGGTTTTCTGAGCTCAGCTCTGGAAAAAAACCAGAAATCACAATTCACAATCTGATCACTAAACTGAAGTAAAACTAAAATGATTTGCTTCTAAAAGTCTCTTTTCTTCTCACAACTTGCCAGATCCCAACAAACAGAAAGTTATCTTAGTTCCAGCACCAACCAGGTTCTCTCTTTGCACCAGAGTGAACTAGAGCAGTGGGATGACAACAGCTCTCATGTACTCAAATGAAAGTATAAGAAATCATATGACCTCAAAAGTCCATTATAAAAAAATTCAAAAAAAAGTTTTCAGTGTGATAGTGGACTAAGAATATGTTTAAAGAGAGAACAAATGAAATGCATGTTTAAGAGACCTATAATTACTGATAAATGATTTCTCTCTCATTTGAGTCAGTAAATGCTCAGCAGAAAGAACTAAATAAAGACTGTAGTTCTCCTCTTATGCCCCAGATGCCACGTCAAAGGGCATAGAGGTGAAACACAATGAGCATTGGATATATCATAAGGATTTCAGCTAGGAAATAATACCTATTTAAGATACACACAGCAGATGATCCAGAGTAAAAAAGACATGTCCTCAGGTACTATCTGCACAAGGTAAGAATAAATCACTTTTTAAAGTGACTTTTAAGAAAAAAAAAATCGCTCTAGAACGTCTACAAGCAGAACCTACAGCAGAACAAAAGTTTTCTAAGTTTCACATGGATGTTGATACTAGCGCAGAGAGTTCTCAGACATCATTGTCTAAAAAGACAAAAAACCCGAAAATACCTCAAAGGGCTTGCTAAATTTTCTGAAAAGCAATTTAGGAGACAAACTGTTCTTGGTAAAGAAAGATTTCTGCTCCACCATCTTTAATTAAAACATCTCATAAAGTCACCACAGAGAGGCAAGAGGAAAATACTTTTATATAAGTTTTAAATTCCTTACCAAATTAAACCACCAGCAGCATCTGGCTAAGACCTGGTATGCCTTAGATGAAAGCAGTCACGAAGTGTGGCTTACACCTAGTGATATTTATATATAGAAACTTCTACAAAAAATATCAGATGACAGCAAACCAAGACCATAGCTGCTTTTCCATTATAACATCTGTAAAGATCTGCAGAGTTTCAGCAGTTTCTCTTTTTTCCCTCCACCATTAAATACAACACTAATGTTCCTCTATTTGACATGGACATGGAACAACTGTGCATTCATGACTACTTTCATATGCCAGCACATGGAAGGCCATGTCTTGTTATCATTTATTTTGAATATTTATATATCTTGACTTGAAAAGAGATTATTTTTTACCTATCCATCCAATATCCTCATCAAATTATTCCCATACATCTATGAATTAGATTTAGTAGCATATTACACTATGAATTTTCCTTAGAGGTCTGTAGCTTGTGAGTTTTTTCTTACTGGATAGATTATTTAAAGTTTCAGACACTGACCCTGAGAAATTCTAAGTAAATGGTCAGTGCTACTAAGTTTTCCATAACATTTCATTATGTGATTCTGTGATAACTGATACAAAGGTAAAAAGTATGTGTAGCAAAAATTACATTTCATGTCAGAAGCTAAAAACAAGCAAGTCAGATGTAATGGAAAGAACAGAATTTCAGCCACTCAAGCCCTGTGAAGAGCAACTGAAGGAGCTGGGGAAGAGAAGGCTCCAGGGGGACCTTATCACTCTTTACCACTGCCTGAAAGGAGGTTGTAACCAGGTGGAGGTTGGTCTCTTCTCAGGCAACCAGTGATAGAATGAGAGGACACAGTCTCAAGCTGGACAGGGGAAGGTTAGGCTGGATGCTAGGAAAAAATTCTTCACAGAAAGAGTGATTGGCCATTGCAATGGGCTGCCCAGGGAGGTGGTGGAGTCACCATCCCTGGAAGTATCTAAAAAAAGACTGTATGTGGCACTTAGTGCCTTGGTTTAGTGGATGAGAAGATGTAGGTAATAGGTTGGACTTTTCTAATCTAGTTTCTAATTCTGTGATTCTGTGCATAAAGCTCAAAGCATTTTTCTAGAAAGATATCATGTTCAACTAATTACATTTAAAAATTAATTGTGTGTTAATTGTCTTACCAGGTTCTCCTGAATTAAACATGTGTTTTTCAAAATTGATATGCTTCCCTGCATTTTGACTGGGATCAGCGAACTACTCCAGTTCCAGTAACCTTTTTTGCCATTACTTTTACAACTACAGCACAGGCACATTAAACCTGATGCTTCTTGAAACAGGTATGTCTAGACTTTCAACATATTTCCAATCTGGAACTGTATCAATTCAGCAGTCATTTTAAGCAGCTGATGTGCAGAAATGCATCCATTCTAGAGAATTAATGTACTTTTCCATTCCACATTATTCAATCCATTGCAAGACATGGATTAAAGAGCCTCTGCAAACTCAATCTTGAGTGCAACTATATTTCAACAGAATTTAAACAGTCACAGCACTGCTGAGATGAAAACCAAATACAACAATTATGCTGTGAACAATTATTGTACACTAGTGACAGCACCATAATCTTAGAAGGTTGGTCACTTATGCAAGTGAAATCAAGCCTTTGTATCAAATACAACATTCTTCTCCTACAGGCAAATCTAATTTGACTTGTAGAACTCCTCTGACATCCAGTTCCATCAGCAGTAGTATCCCGAAATGGGTATAAAAAGCTCTTTTCAGAAGCACAATTTCTGGAAAGGAACAGCTACAACTACATATTATTTTCAGACTAGTTAAAAAAGTAAAATTCAAAACATTTCTATAATTTTCCCCTTTCAGTCCAAAAATCTCATGTATGAACTACCTCCCTCTTTGCCTTCCAGTTTTTCTAGTACAACCATGTCAACTTCTGACACTTTTTCTGAATGACTTATATGCTGATGCAGCACTTAAACGCTCCTGAAAAATAGTTACATTACCTGTATATTACAGTAACTCTATTCAGTAAAAATAAATTCAGAAATGAAGAGTCAGGACATTCATATTTCTTACACTATATTTTCAAGAAAATAATTTTCTAGAGCATCTTGCTAGTACTCCATCCTGCTCCAACAGACATAAGAAAGAAAATTGCCTATTCAGAACTTCCCTTCACCTTATCCATCTCTTGGCTTTCACTTTGATAACTTCAGACTGAATTGAGAACCAGTCTCAGAGAGATCATCTTTTCTGCCTTATCTCAGACAGTGAAAACACCAAAGACTTTTTGCAATTCTGATTTTCCAGTTAAAACACCTTTTCCTGATAGCTACATCACCATGCTAAGAAGGATAGGAAGAATCTAATCATAAGTGTTGGAAGTTTCAGGTGAATGAATACTACCACAAAACTAAGACTGAAAAGCTATTTCATTAACTAGTACAGCTAATCATCATTGATCTTCACAAGACGCTGCAACTTTAACTGTGCTGTTGCACTTGATTGAAGAATCTTTTTTCAAGTGTACTGAACAAAGCAGATGCCTCAGAAGTAGTGGACAGCAATACTGTACTGTTTTTGTAACCAGCATGTTTTAAAATAAGCTTAGTACTAATCCAGAATTCCAGCTCTATTTAAGCATCACAATACCATGCCTGATCCCGATGCAAACAGATAGAATCCGCAGGCAAAGAGCATACCAGAATGGTTTCCATTTTCTGGCAAATCTGCATCATTTTGGCCTACAGTAATACAAATTTTTGACAAACATAACACTCAGAGAACAAGTTTCTCAGATAAATGTTCAAGAAGTAAAGTAGCACCAGAAGTCTATATACGACAAAATCAGTCTGATTTCACACCAGCTGCTGAGTTTTTGCCACTCATCCCCATCCCTGATGAAAAAAAAATTAGACATAAGCATATTTGAAGCCTCACCCTAAGGAAACCTACCAAGCTTAACTGTACTACTTGCTCTGCCAGCATCAAACAACACCTTTCATTTTTCAGAGCAAGTAACATTCTCTTGAGTATGCATTTTTTAACAAAGGAGAGCATCACTTAAGAATTAATTCATAAAATAAGGAAATCATTACAAGTGATAGAATATTCTGGAATACCTCCACCTTTTGTTAGAAGAGCATGCCAGGATTTTCATTCCTATTCATCTCTACCTTGGAAAGTATTGCATGAGGACTGGAGGTTTGGAGAGGACAGGGTGGGGAGAAAGTATCAGTAATGGATGTAAACAAGCCACAAATAGAGTACTTTTGAATTTAACTCAAGCATATTAGCAGTGTGACACAACTATGAAAATCACAGCCATTCATACAGTGCAAGCACTATGTAGCAGATACTATCTATGACTGACAGAGAACAAGAAAGCAGAAGAGTGGATGTGTAGTTATGAATGGTGACAAACATCAAGTACTCAGCAGCTACAGAACCCAAGAGGTAGCTCTGAAGTCAAATACTAAAACCAGAGCAGTTTTATCATTAGAGATCTTGTATATAGAGAAATAACAGAAGATGTCATCTTACACCTACCCATTTGACCTTTAGTCAGAATAAAGTATGGAGTGCTGAAAACAGTTATCAGGTCAAAAGCTAACTTCTGTAATTTTATGAACACATTCCTCTACAAAAAAAACCCCAAACATTTGCTGTATTAGCTCCAGAACTTACAAAAGCACAGCTAGGATTAATTAAACATTAACATAATAAAAATACACAACAAAATTTTTACATCCCCCTTAATTAGGAAGCAAAAAGCACCTGAAATACCAGTATCTCCTAAGTACTGAGTCCTAATTCTCATTATTAATTTTATATTTTGTCCACAACTCGGGCAAAACTACCATTTCTAATTTCAGTGTTGCTTGACTGAAAGAGACATATTTAGGTAGGTGGAAAACATTCTACATTGTTTTTAACTGAATTATGGAAAGCTAGTAAATGAATTCTGGTTATAAGCAGAACAGTCAAGTGCTCCATATAATCAATATCAATACAACTCAGCACACCTGGTATTAAATTCCAGAACTTTCTTAAAATAGCCTCTGAAGTGATAAACTGAAACTCATCATTTGGATACAATACACCTTTAATTTGTTAAAAATACAGAAATGGAGTAAGTAGATAACAAGTACTAAAGATGGCGACAAAGTTAGGTAACAGAAACTGGTTCCTCATTTTTTCATAGTTACAATTTTGCAAGTTGCCTTAGTACTTCAGCCTCAGCAGCACTACTTAAGGCACAAACAACAAGCAGTAGGAAAAAACCCTGAAATTTTATTCATAGAAGACTTACCAAGAAGGGCAGACATGTTCTGAAATATTCTCAGGAGCTCTGGTGTAAGACATGGGCTATTTTCTAATGTCACTAACCTAAGAACAGATGAAGCAAAATATTTTCCATGATCTATCGATAAATAACATTTTGACAGATGTAAACATTGATCAACAATGTATAACAACTACTGGAAGCACAATTCAAGCTCAACAGTAATCCTCACAACAAACCCATCAGTATACATATAGTTCTTGCCAAGGTAGGAAAACAAAGCAAACCATGCTACTGTCTTTTTATAAAGAAAATGTAAGGTCTCAAACACAACAGTGAGAAAGTCTAAATAGCCAGCATAGGAACTCAGAAAAGTTGGGTCAAGAGGAACATTTACAGTGCATGGACAATGTGTGTAGAGCTCTACACCTCAAAGTTGCAGCTGTGGTAGCAACCAGCTCACACTTTTTTCCTGGTCTGAACTGATTCATTGATTACTACCACACATACAAAAGCATAGCTATATGCACAGCACTGTTTGTAACAATTTAAAATTCCTGAGATTTGAAAACAGTGGCAATAAATTAAGCTTGCATTTAAAGCCACAGCAACAATACATAATTTCCTAGGTGTAGGATTACTATATTTAAATGTCTGATTATGTAAAATATCTTGGCTGTTTTCCTGTTCTTTGTTCAAGAAGCCATTAGAGTCCCAATGGTCTCTGCCAGCTCTATCCAAATTCCTGATGCTGCAGGACATCTTAAAATATTATTCTTCTGCACAGACATCAGTATAACAACCTCAAGATCAGTATTATTAATTTAACATAAAAGTCCTGAACTGATACATCGAAAAGGCCTCTGTCCTAAATTTTGAGAAGCTCTTACACTTCGACTTGTTGCCACCAGTATTATAAATCTTAGTTTTGCTGTATGTAGAATAGATCATTTATATGCTAGGTATTTGTAACTCAAATGTTCATCTACAATTTAGATGAAAGGAATCCCTCAGTAAAGACAAAGTCTATGTATTCCTATTCTTCAGGAGAAACGGCTGCTGAATTTGGTCCAGGTAAGTTTCCTCCTCATCTGGCACCAGCTGCATCAGAAACAAATAAATTAGGCCCACAGTAAACTGATCAGAGCATCACTGTGTTATGTTCAGTCTCCAAACAGCCTGAGATCTAAAAGGTAACTTCTACATTTTAGCCTTGTAAACTTGACATCTCTTCCTGCAACCAGCTCTGAAAACCACTGGATCACTGTTCTCCTGAAGTCAAGCACATCGAATTGTTAATTTAGCATGCACATTGTAGTGAGTCTAGACTGTGTCTTGCTGTTCATTATCAATACAGAACTGTAACTTCAATATCAACTGCCTGAAAATTAACTACCTATTCAGCTATTTTTAATTGTGTTTCTTTATTAAAATTTCTAACCTCATGTCTTCTGAGAAAAGGTGTGATACAGATGATGTCTAGCCAACATAACAAGAACATATTCATTTTAACACTCAAAGTTTTTTACAATTTTTTTCTTCTGAGGATACAAAAATAATTGTTTTAAAATTACAAATTGAGAAAACATTCTCACCACAGCTCTAAACCATCTTCCAGAAGATAGACATGTGGAGGCTGAGAAACATCCGTACTTAGCTGAATAACTGGAAGCAGAAACGGATAGAGATTTTTGCTGTCTGCTCCCAGTCCCTAAAAAAATAAATAATAAAAGTAAATCATGTCGAAAAATTCAAACAAGGCATTTCAAGAATGGCATCTGTAATGCTGTTATAGTCACATGTAAACAAGCATTCAAGAAATCAAAAATTTAATTGCATCCATTTCATATAATAATAAAATAATCTGATACTTCTAAGATTTCTCTCAATGTGTCTTGAGAAAATTATGTTTTTGAAAACAAGCCTCTTACCAATAGTCTGCAAGAAAAAATTACAAACAATATACATTCCTAAAAACATTCATTGGTCATTCTCTTTCTTGAAAGAGTCGCAAGTCTAACAAATACTAAATGACTAAATGCTGAATATTTTACAGATCAAGGAAAGAATAATTCTTTGTCCTAAACACATATGAAATTGTTTGACATATTCTAAGAATTAAGAGAATGGTTTATTATCTTCACAAAGACTCATAGACTGATGACAGTAGTTTATTTTTTAAATGATCCATGAGTCACACGCAAGAATTTCTTCCCAAGATTTCTTCTAGCAAAGAATTTTTCAGCAATCACTTAAGAAGAAAATCCAATTTTTAAAAATAAGCTAAACAAAACTCTTGTCAAAACTAATATTAGCTTAAAACTAATCCTAAAACGAATAGAATTTTTAAATTGGGAACTACTGCCAATTACTGAAAAGTATTAGAACATATTGTAATATCACTACTTAAAAGAAATTAGACTATTGGAATCTGAATTTGTATAATTCCTATAATTTGGTAATAGGAAATTTAAAATTAATAGATGTTTCTAAGTTAAGGCTTGTGTATTCATTTCTTTAAACAAACTTGCCTTACAAGGCTTCCATAAATTTGCCTAACTTCTTTGTGTCTATCTACAGAGACATACCTTTTGTGTACAAAAACACCTATATTTTTAGTTTCCACATGTAAACAAGAATTTCCACAATTAGTTCATGGTAAAAATATATCTCCTCTTTGTTTAAACTTACTCCACTTTTAAAAGCACTCTTATTTCTCCTTTTGTTGTAATATTTAGTCATTCCCTTTACACTTTCTTTCCACTGTTGACCTCTATGATACCATCCTCCTAGTCACACATTTCTGCAAGTTCATCGCTGCCTCCATTTTAAGTCTGTTCCTGTACAGACACTGTACTACATGCTTGGAGCACTTCTGATCCTTGCTGGTTCTACTACATGTTTTCTGAGAGGCAGTAGGGTTGGAGAAGGTAGAACCACATATAGTCTGTAGTAAAGAGGTAGTTAATAGCATGAATTCTGTTGGAAAAATAAAACAAATACTGTTTTATCATTAAAAAGAATGTAGGAGATACTGACAAGATTCCTTACCTGGACCAGATGGATTAGGGTGGTTAGAATGGCACATCGTAGCATATTGTGCTCCTCACTCTGCTTCCAAAGGAGTGGTAAATACTGAACCAAACATCCAACATATGGTCGTATCTGAAGTTCAGAACACAAATTGATTTCTTAATGTGTGATCAAGTCTGTTAATTTATCTCAAGCATAGCTGCTGAAAAATACAACAACTGCCTTTCTGCAGTAAAATTACAGTTTGTTTAAATTTACTCCTTCTTTCTAACACACCATATTCTTTACTCTGTGACTGAAGTACCTTCTGACTGCAGAGTAGTTTGAAAAGAACACATCACTTACAGTGATATTTGTGCATGGCAATCAGGCTTAAGTAGTAAATAGAACATAAAAAAATACTCAAAATTGGATAACCAGTGATATTTTCATAGTAATATAGTCTTCACAGACAGGATCCCTAAACAACAGCATTGTTTAAGATCATAAGCAGTCCCTGTAAAACAAAAAAAGCTAAATAACTTCTGAAGTTACCCATCCTTTGAGCAGGAGTTAAACTACATAATTTCCAATGATTTGTCCTAACCTACATTTTTTCTATTATGCTCTTCAGTACTAAAAGGTTAATCTATTTGTCTTCCAAAGTATTTAATTAAGAATTGATCTAAACACATTCAGGGGCTTTTTCTCAACTTCTTTTTAATGCTGCTGCTCTAGCTGATCTAATACGCAGGGAAATCTGCCGTCATGTTGACTCTTCCTATGAGGGACAACTACACAAGCTTCATTTGGCTCTCAGACAGGATTACTTGAAGAGGAGATAAGCTCAAAAACATGCATTATCTCTGTCCTTAATACAGTAATACTGAAAAAAACCCCACCACAACAAAACCTGAGACAAAAATAGTCAACTATTCATTCTTTAATTCTACAAAATCATATTTGATTTCTTTACGAATAAGCTGAAGAACATACTTCAACATTAATATAATGTGAATTTGAAATTTTTCCATGTAATTAAGCAGAGTGGTCTATAGATAACTGTGACCCGTACCAGTACCAATGAGAAATTACAGATTTAACAGCACAGTACTTAGGAGTGCAAAGTATTTTGTCCCTCAAAATGTCTCTTAACATGCAAAATTGAATAAAATATTAATTCAGATATATGACAAAACAATTAGAATAAATCATAAATAAAAATAGAGAATTGCAAGAAACTCCATAAGCTGCGAAAATCCTTCTGTACTCTAAAAAGTCAGTCAATACAAAAAACACATAGTAACTAAAGAAAAGTATTAACTGAGCAAGAACATCTTATACAAAAGATAAATGAGAACTCAAAGGAGAAAACAAAGACAATGCAGGCATCTATGACAACAATAACCAGTCCATTAATGGATGACTTCTTTCTTCCATTTTCTTTCACACTTAGTCCTCCTCTGTGTTTAGGACAAAGCTAACACTGAAGTATATAAAAAAATACCTGCATATTGACTCTTTCAATCACGCAAGACAGAACATGAAGAACATGCATTTTCGTGTCACATTGTGTTACTTCCTGAAGTAGTTGGAAGAGCAGTGTAAACATGGATTCCAGATACTAGAAGAAAAATAAAGAACTACAGATTAGACCATCAAAAATACAATTAGTGACATGAACTGGTTATTTTCCTTTATGCTTACAACTCTAAGACATCCTTAAACTGTGTCAAAATGTTACGCTTTCATTTGGAAAGTGCACAATAGTCAATCACTGCCTAAGCAAGATAAAAGAATTTAGATATGCCTTTACGTAACAGTTCAAATGCAATCAGTTTGAACATTTTTATATTTTGGTAAGTGTAAACGTTACTTCAGAGGTGAAGCAGACTATCTCTCCAGAATGAGCACTCTGTTAGGGTCAAAGCAAAGGTATGATCTTCCAGCTTCTAGGCAAGCAGATGAAATTTAAAAGTTGAACTGAAAAAACACTTTAAACAATTCCAGCATTTACAGTCTCAATGCACTCTGCATTTTTTTTTCTCAAGAGTTCAAATTAACATAAAGTCATAATCAAATGAGAAACACTTGCTAAATTTGAGTGATCAAAGTAAATCTTTGCTGTATTTACGTTTTCATTGTTTACTTAATGACAACAGCATGGCCACTGAAGAGAACACAAATTCAAGAGAACAAGAAAGAAGTTTTTTAAGGCACTATTTTAAACACATACTTGTATACAGTATTTTGAAGAAACAGTAGGTTGGAAAGCACTGCATAAAACAGGCATACAAGAAAGCCACAGTGGTGTGGAGACACTGGTTAGATACAGTGTTAATACTTCCTTAGGAAGAAGAAACTTACTATCTGGTAATGCATAGTGTATCTAATACTAAACACACTGCTATGAAATTGTGGTAGCTATAATACTAAAGTGTTCTAAACTTTATGTCTTCATATTGCACATTAGCAACCTTCACAGGGGCAGCAGGAGTATATATGGGTCTGTGAAGACTGAAAAAATAATACATACATAAAAACACACACACAATTACTAAATAATGTAGTTTAACACTAAATTAGAAGGTTTTTCCTGCTTTTCTCTACAGATTTATCTACTCTTCAGAAATTATAAACGCTCTTACCGGTAAGAACTGGTCAGTTCTAAACTCAAAGTCATCTACAGGTAAACCACCATTAAGGAGAAATGATATAGACTACAGATGGATACAAGTAAATAAGCAAGTATCTAATGGATAAACAAAAATTACAACATTAAGAATTTGGTAGTATGTTTAAAATTGTTCATTTATTATTTTATTGTTTACTTTATTTTCCAGTCACTCTGAATTAAGAACTAAACAACTTTGCAAATAAAAGGATATTTAACTTCAATGTTGTAGCTGTCTCAATACGGACCTGAAAGCAAAAAGTAAAGAAGCATAATACATATCTCAATTAAAATTGATTAAATTGATTATCAGCATAGTATCTGAAAATAGCAAAACAGCTGATGTTTTGGCAGTGGCATCATTCTCTGAGGTCTGCCATCCTCTAAGAAAGTTCAACTCATTTCCAATAGCTTTTTAGTATGCTTTATGTTTTATTTGGCATTGCTAAATTGGTTCAAATTGGAGAAAGTAGTCAAGCAAAACCTTCATGAAGGACAGGAAAGATATCTTTTTTGTTTAATTCTATCTAACCTGTAATAAAAATCCTTGCAATAAAGGAAGAGTTTAACATGGAATTATCTCATGGCTTGCTGTCAACCAAGAAGCACAAAATCAAATAAACTCAACAAGATTGTTCTTCCTGGTAGACGTTTGTATGCTTAAAAAAGCATTAAGCAAAAGCAGTTGACAAAAAAACACACCCTGCTCTGCTAAATCTATCTGGAATTACAGAAATAAGTGTTATGACTGTCAATTGAATTACAAACTGTTAGCTACCTACCAAACTATCTAAGATTATTTGATTTACTTGTGGGCTGCTAGCTCTGTTTCTTTAAAAATAAAATCAAAATAAACAATACCAAAACCAGCTTCTCAACTCAGTTTCATCTCTGGTAAACTGAATGTGTAACTTAAAGCAACATATTTGTACTCAAACAACTTTTAATGCTTCAATAACCATAGAGTAACAGAATCATTACATCCAAAAAGGACTACTAAGATTGCCTAGTCCAAGCACCAAACTAGCACCACCATCATTTAATCATGTCACAGACCACCATATCCGCAATTACTTGAACACTTCCAGACAAGGTGACTCTGCCTGTTACAATGCTTGACAACCTTTCCAGTGAAGACATTTTTCCTGATGTCCAACCTGAACCTCCATTGGTGCATTTCCTCTTGTTCTGTCACTGGTTGCCTGGATGAAGAGACTGACCACCATCTGGCTACAACCTCCTTTCAGGTAGTTGTAGGGATCAACAAGGTCTCCCCTGAGCCTCCTCTTCTGCAGGCCAAACAACTCCAGCTCCCTTTGTCACTCTTCATATGACTTAACACTCCATCAGCTCCATTGCCCTTCTCTGGACACGCTACAGCACTTCAATGTCCTGCTCTTAGAAAGGGGCCCAGAACTGGGTACAGGACTCAAGATGTGTCCTCACCAGTGTCCAGTACAGTGGGACAATTACTGCTCTTGTCCTGCTGGCAACACTATTTTTGATACCGGTCAGGATGCCATTGGCCTTCCTGGCTACCTGGGCACATTGCTGGCTCATCTTCAATCACTGTTGACCAGCAACCCCCCACCTCCACCCTGCTCCTTTTCCACTGGGCAGCTTTCCAGCCATTCTTTCCCCAGCCTGTAGTGCTGCCTGGGGTTATTACGATCCAAGTGCAGGACTCAGTGCTAAACCTTTTTGAACCTCAAACCTTCAGCCTCAGCCCACTGATCCAGCCTATTCAGACCCCTCTGTGGAGCCTTCCTGCCCTCCAGCAGATCAACACCCCAGGCCATTTGGCAATCACCTGTGAACTTGCTGAGGGTGCACTCAATCAGTACTGTATACTGCAGGGATTAGTCACAGAACATCCCTGTTTTATCCACACTAAGTGTCTATTTGTTTATAAATTACTGTAAGACATTTCACAACTTTCTTCTTAGAAAAAACAGGCTGTTGCTCTTGTGATTCATTTTCCCATCAAAGTTACTACTCACTGAACATCTTCAGGGCTCATTTCATGTTTTTGGCGTTACTGTTTAACATCTCCACAACTCAACATCACTACATCTTCCCAACAATATATCTTTCGCAAGGCACAACAGACTACAAGGCATGATGTTAGAAAATTCTCAACCAAATTTACACAAGGTAAGGTATTTATGTGTCACCTTTATGAAACAAATGTGTAATCCAAAACATTAGTTATTTATACTTACCACCAAGTCACGGTCTTGAAGCAAGTTACGAATTGCTTCATATAATACAGGTCTTAAGTCTGATTTGAATTTGACAGAAATCCACTGTCCAATCAGCCATATTACTCGTCGTCGTATTGGTTTATATCTTTAAAAGTAGGAGGAAAAAGAATTGCACTCATTAACTCATTACACTCAATGTTATAGAACACTTTGATGAAAATATTATTGCTCAAAACAATTAAAATATTTAATTTGTCAAGACCAAGTTTACTACAGAAATCTTTTTCATCAAAATTCTTCACAAGGTGCCACAGGAAACACCAGCGTAGTCTGAAAAAGTTAATTTCCATCCTAAATGACTGAATTTTGAATGTCTTAGTAGAGATACAGTTTATTCTGCACATAGAACACCAATTAAAAAAACTGAAAATAAATGTTAAATTTATTACTGCCATTATGGCATCTACTGTTTTCACCATAGTTTCCAGCAATTTCCTTGACATTCTTTTTACACTTAAAAATTTTAGGTCAGATACAATTTAAAAATGCAAACTTAAGGACTGCATGACAGCAACTGTCACAGTAGTTTATGTCATCAGTCTAAAACTATTCTAAGAACTGGCATTACCTAATCTTGCACTACTGCTGCAACAAGGGCAAAAAACAAATGGCTTTAGAATTAATGGGAAGAATGAACCAAAACAACAATGCCTGAGAAAAGCATTCCACAGAGCTGCTATTCTTCTTCACCGATCCCATAACTCATATTTTTGTTTAATTTGCAAATATATAAAGTAAGGGAAGATGAACCCCATTCAGAGAATTTTAACTAATAAATTATTGTTATAATAAATTGGCAGAAGCCATCAAAAAAACATTTTAAACTGAAGTTATTGAGGCTTCTCTATATTTAATAAATGTTTTATTAAAGAATCCTGTAATTACAAGATTATAAACAAAGAACATTTTCAGAGAACCTGAAAGTTGTGGAAGTAGCAGGTACACAGCAGTTCACTGGACTGGAAGACAAAACTAACAAGGAATAACAGCCCAGAGTAGCTTGATATTTACTGAGTGGCAGTGAAGCATGAATAATCTCTGCTGAAGTACGACTTACACAGGACTTTGCTTTACTAACTCATCCTTCTCTTTGTTCAAGAAGCTATAATGATACAATCTTTTCTACTTTAGAATGCCTGTGTCTGATACTTAACCTTGTAAAAATCAGAATATTAAAAAAAAGTAAGTGATTTTCTTGAGATTAGAGTTGGTTACTTTTCAAACCACTACCACATGAAGAAATGAATGGCATGATATAAGTACTTAACAGTCTTCTGACAGTAAGGATTTTCAGCTCTGGTAATATCTGCTATTCAATCCATACATCCTACATGCATCTCTATATCCTTTCTCTCTCTCTCAGGTAGAGAAAAGACAGCATGCTTTTCAGTTTTTTGGCGTGCGTGTGTTTAAATTTTGTTTGGTTTTTTGGTTTAATTTGGTTTTTTTGTGGTTTATTTGGTTTAGTGTTTTTCAATTACTTAAATTCCTAGAAATTCTTCTGCTCATAGATGCCCATTTTTGAGGGCCTAAAAATGAGAGATAAAAAACCTTTTCCCGGCAAAGATAAAGTGAAGAGCTGGTCTTTAATGGAAATTTCCAGACATACAATGTACAGAGGACACAGAGGACCACCCCCTACTCCCCAATAGCATCAGTTCCCTTTTCAATACTAATCAATTATCATATCTAATGGATATATCCAATCCCAAAATCATTTGTCCCCATCCAGCGCCCAACGTCTACCCCTTGGAGCTTCTCCAGGGGATTTTGGGCTTTCTACTTTGCTTTGTCTATTCCATATCTTGTTATTTCCCTCCAGTTTCATGTCCCAAACAGGATGTCCTTGCTAGAACCTGGTTTTCCAGAAAAAAATGTTAAACAACACTTCAGAGATCATGAGAAAGAGGTTTTCAACCATCTTAAATGTGAGAATCTATGCAGCTATGCTAATATCCAGAAATATAAAAAAATATACGCAATCTTTGGGCATCATTACATTCACTACTTTTGGGAAAAGCTCACCTCTTAGAACATTAGCTTTTACAAAAAGAGAACACACACTGACTAAGCACAGGTTCATCATTGAGTCTGGTGGACCTAAAGCTCACATGTAAAAAACAACCATATTCCAAAATGAGGCAATAATCATAGAATAGTATCTTTAAGCAAGTATTTCGCTCGATCCTAAATTACTAAGTATCACATCAATGCTTTCAGCAGGAGATGTTTTACAAATGAACTATTGAAAGAAAAATTGTATTCAGAAAACTACTTTCATATTATGGAAAAGTTTCTCTTTACTCAGTACAAAACTAAGTATCATGGCAGTGCAATGTTTCTAAAAATCTTTAAGAACAATTTTTTGTTCACCTCACATTTTTTCTACTGATATGGTCATTGTTGACAGTTTTACTATCAACACATAAAGAAACATTCAAAGACAACAACACACCACACGCTCCACATATAGGGCTTCAAACTTCTGGAAAACTTCTACCACAAGCTTGTCTCCACAGGACTTTCATCCTGGGATACTACAAAGGCCAGTAAGATGGGTGATACAACTGCATCAATATTAGAATACTTCTGTCAGTTTTACTCATGCTACACGAATGAGTAACAAAAATCCTAAAGCCAGTATGTATTACAAGTACCATGACAGCTTTATTTAGATTGCTGTTGGTGGGGAATAACAGTAAATGATCAATCTTATACACAAGATCTCTCATTTTTTCCTGCTCTTGACATTTAGCCTAACTATTGAAGTACTTGATCACTTCTAGATAGCTAGGTGAGGTTAAAATCTTAGCAAAAATAGTCTCATGAGAAAAATAATAAAAATGTAGGAGACAGAAGGCAGACAACTATGACACTAACATAAGGCTATACATCCAAAGGTAAGTAATTTTTTTTAGAAGAATATTGTAATGCAAAGAAGCATTTTCATACTTGTAAATTTAACAGGATCTTCTACTCTACATGAAACTGAACTCTATTTGTAAATAAAGTGCTTATAATTGGTATTTGGTAATAAAAAAGATGACTTGCAACCCATTATAGAAAGTCATTTACAATTTATAGTAGCTCCCAAGGGCATAAACAAATGAATTAATCCATGTTACAGATAACAATTATGTCTGGGAAGATAATTGCAAATGTAGAAAAAAAACACAGTAACGGTCTTCAAAAGACATTAGGGTCACTGATAATTACTCCATTGAGAACAACAGGACATACTTCTTCAGAGTCAAAGGGTGATTTGACCTTGTTCTGATAAGAATTAGCACGCACAGTAGCAGTTACTGTCCTTCCACTGAGGAAGGAGTGTCAGTTTGAAGAACAGGGAGGGACTCTTATCTTCTGGACAGTATTAAAGAGGGACAGCTCAGTCTGTACCGAGATGCCAAAAGTGATCTTTCAAAATACCCTGATATCCACTAAAAAAAAAAAAGGAAGGATTAATGTGAAGGCCATCCAAGTGAAGGGGACCTTGGTGAGAAGGAAAAAATCACAGACAGACTGCACAAAACACTTCATGTAGAATCAACCTATAATAATTCACACTTAACTTCATTCAAATCCTTACTTTTTCTCTTTATTGCTGGAAAAACTAACTGAAGAGAGCTACAGAGGACTTGCATTTAAACAAGCAGAGTAGAACAAATCACTATTTTAACTAAAGTATAGTTTTACAGAGATTATTTTCACAGATTTCAGTTCGACTTGGCTGCTTGAAGAACTCTGGTACTTCCGGAGGCCTAAATATCTTTCTTTGAAAGAGGAAACGTGGCTGTCATAAGTTTTAGTGAAGTCAAATATATGCAAGAGGACAGACTTACTGTACTTTTATAGAACCCTTGAAGTATCCACCACACAGTCATTGTTAAGAACACTGTCACTTCAGTGACTGTATCAGTTACCTGTAGGTATTTTGTACCTCTGCTTATTTAGTGGATATGTTTAAAGGGTGAATATTTTTCAGCTCTGAAGTTATTACACATTATGTATTATCAGATTGGTACAAACAGTTTGTATTTAAATGATGAAGGCATAACAAACCAAGATGTTTACCTGTCATGAGAAACCTGTAGTTCTGCTAACAGTTGATTTTTAAACCACTGATCAAAATCCACACTATCAAACAGTTCATAAGCAGCCAGTCCAACCGCATTATACACTGGGGAAAAACAATAGTTATGCTTATTGTTTGCTTAAACATTCATTTTTAATACTAAATAATTAAGATTCAAACCACATTTTTGATAATCTGAACATATTAAAGAAAGATATGCTTCAGTTTTGCTTTCTTTAGAAAGCTCTATCAGACCACAGTGAAGGGAACTCTGGAGCAAATTTATGTAAAAGAGAGTCATTACAGAAGAAAGCACATACTCTTGAAAATAGGTAGAAGCCAAAAGAACAATGAGGATCTTATTCTAACATCAGGGATGGTTCCAGAAGAAAAAGTTCTTTTCTTTTGCCATAAAATCTCCTTACTTATAAAATGCACTGGGTAACTCTGTAGAAGCACTGAAGGTCATTTACTTGCAGAGCAGAAAGGACAGGACAGTAATGCAAATATCTAAGGGCTTGTTTTACAAAAAAGCAAAAGGCATCATATTTTTACATAGGCATTTTTAAGAGTTCAGTCTGACATCAACCAGAAGAAGAATTAGGACTTGGGTCCCACTTTCCAAATGCTTTTAAAATTCTTGCAAATTCTTCATGCAATTTTTAAGAAGTCAAACAGACGCACAAAAGCGGCTCTGTTGCATCAAAGGTAAAGAAAAATTTACCTGCATCTTTAATCAGTATAGCATTGGTATCTTCTATGTTGGTGGATCCTACAAGACAGGTTAAAATAAAGAAAGAAGTGTCTCTAAAACAAGGAATGAAAGCAACTTTGCCCTTATATGCTTTTTGTAAGTAAACCATTAATTAAGACAGTTTCGCTGCTTTTGGTTTCATTTACAACTTAAATCATTTCAGTTTTGTTACTTTCTTCAGTGAATGTAGTAGAATCAAATCTTTGCTTTCACATCCTATATTTATTTGACTTACTTCTCCAGACATGAACATTTGTAACAGCGACACACATGTAAATCAGAAGCATGTATTTTAAATTTACAGACTCAAAACCTGCAAACTGCAGACAGCTGTCAATCAAAGAGTAATATTTCTAACAGATTCCCATGTACTTTATATATATATATATATATATATACACACACCTGTGCATGTAAGCTTACAGCATGTAAGTAAAGATTCTCCAAAATTTTAAGCATTAATGAATTGTTAATATCACATCTGGTACTGCAGTGGTAAATCTTGACATTACAAAACATTAGATATTACATGGTAAAATTATTTAACTGTTGATCAAAATAAATGTAAAGAATCATACACTTTACATTTCCTTTACTTTTTAAAGATCTTACCTTGTAAACTGTGAACCATTTCCAAAAGCACTGGGGTAAGAGTCTGATTATATTCATGGAAAATATCAATAAAGAGAACTTCTGTGCATGGCTGAAAAATTAAGAGATGTGTTTTACAATCTATTAAAATAAAGGAAATCCAAATACATTTTATGCTAAAGTTTAAAGTGCTGAATATCCTCACATTGAAGGTCACAATTTAAGACACAATATACTGTAGTAAAATAACATTCTTCCTATGATACATTATGCTTAATTCTAGCAAGAGTTTGATGGCTGCCTCTGTATCAGCGAGTTCTGTAGCAGAAGAACAGTGAATTTGTGGAGTGAAACAGCTGTTGAGCAGACAGTGACCACACTGGAGGTATGTCACAGATTGTTTTTGGATTAGCCCTAGTTGAATGATTTGGAGTGAATACCCATTTGCAAATGGAACAAACTAAATGGACAAGGTTGGGTTTTTTACTCTTAAAATAAAAGTAATTCAGCAAATAAACAAGTATCTCTCTGCAAAGCAAACCATAGCAGTGACAATTGGGAGATTCACTACAACTGCAGACTTCTGAACTAAATTAATTAATAGCTGAATAACATAATTAATATAGACATATCTGAAAATTTCTTCATTTGTCATGTCTACTAACAAAGCCACAAGGGACAACACATCAGCTACTAGTTTAAAAAAGAGATAACTTTAACCACCACCAGATACTACGTAATACAAATCCTGAAACAAACTCTTTTTTCCCTCCTTCCTAAAATATGAAGTGCAAAGTTTCTAGTGTATTTCAGCACGTTTGAACATTGATAAAGGAACAAAATTAGTTTTTACTAATTCCAAAGAAATTTCCTTACAGATTTTTTTTAAAAAAGCACCATCTTTCTACCACATATCACCTCTCGGTTACAAGACTATCAAGAAATGCATTCAGGAATGTTTAACAGTTTTCTTTGAAACTGAAGCACTTACTCTGAGACTGTACTTCCAAGAATCTCCTCCTGTCTCTTCTACAGCTGTTATTTCACAAAGAAAAGAAAAAAGTATTATTTCAAATGTGGTTCAAATAAAGTTTAGTTTTTGGATATGAGGGTATCACAAACTACAGAGAAATCTCTTGGTATGAAAAGAATTTGTCCATGTAAGAAGACTGTAGGAAATAAAATGCTCAATATTTGCAGCAGGCAATTTGTAGAGACAATGATGACATGAAACATCTATACCAGCATCTAATAAAACTGCAGCCAACTACACAACATGTTTCTTACTGAAGCTTTCTGGATCCTCTTCCCACATGGTCAATTCTTCCTTTGTCAGCAAGAAATAGTGAGTAACTAATCTCCTACATATCTCCATTAGTGTTGGGTATGTGAAAAAAGCTGCCTTTATCTTATGTGCTTCAAGAGTTTCAGGACTGCTGTCTGAAATAAAAAACAGAAAACACCAAATTACAATTAAGTGGCTTCAAGATCAAAAACTAGTCTAGTAAAATTATGAAGAAATCAGTAAATAAAACATCCTTGAAGAAAAAAAAATATTTTCATGACAGACTTTAACAGACTTTCAAGTGGTACTTTTCTGATTAAGTTAAACTCCCAGATTAATTTATTTTAAGAGAATTCTCTGACAGCACAATTAGACCGAAGGGTTCTCAGGGCTTCACAAAGTATTTAATGCTTTTCAGCTACTAGGTAAATGAGAAGAAAAACTGTGTGCCTCCTTTCTTGGGTATTTGTACTTTTTTTATCATGACTGAACTTAAAAGCACACAGAACTGAAGTAAACTTTAATTTATACCTATTCAGAGAGTTTTATCCAAAAACAGCCTTAGAAATCACTTGGGTTTCTCAGGAGTTAGTACTGGTTAAACAAAGCAGCAATAAAGCCAAATATTGTATGCTGTAAAAACAATGCAAACACTATGTCAGCCAGAAATTAAGGAAAATAAAAGAAAAAGAAAGATGGTTTACATATTTTTGTGACCATTCTCAGAAAGACAAGCTTTCATCTGAATGTGCCATGTTTCTCATTTCAAGTAATTACATTTACATTTTGAAACTCAAACACCACTAAATACTTTTTCAAGTAGAAATTTCTGTTAATAATCAGTAGATTTGGGGCATTCTAAAGTATTACAAAATTACAGAGTAACTCTGAAATACATCAATATTTTGAGGAATTTTAAACACTGGATTTGTGTAATCTCTTCTGATACATACCAGCATGTTCATGAACCCTCTTTTCAGATTTAGAAAAAGAATGCTAATGGTTATCTAGTTATTGCCACACATGCAGCTAATGTGGAAGGCTATGGTGTTTTTTAACCTGTACATACAGCACTGTATGAATTTTCAAAATAAAACACAGTCTTACAAAGCAGAATATATAAACTGCTTTATAGTCAACTGCATCCCAAAACTGCAGTGTTTTTGTATTTCAAAGTACTGGGATTAGTTAATTGGACCAAATACATAATTTTATCAAACATATCTCAAGGGAAAGATGCAACAAACTAGTTGCTGAAAATAACCAAATTCTATATTTCCAATACTTTTTAAAATTAGTTCAATGAAAACTAAAACAAACAAAAAAGAAAATATATTCATGACCCTTTTTTATTTAAAATTCCTTTAGCAAGTCATTATCTAGATACACTAGCACTTTAAAAATTAAAATCAGAATTATTAATATAGAGACAGAAACTTCACTATTAAAACATTAATAAAGGAGTTATACTGTTGGGAATAGCCAGCAAAATGTTTCTCAAGACATAAAATAAATTGTCTTAGTAAATAGCAGCAGTACCTTCAATATTTTTGGATGGCTTGTATGCATAATTTTTTACAATCATCTTAATGAGATTCATGCACTGTACAATAAACTGTTCAAATACAATTCCTTCACCAGCTTCTGTGAAAACATAGCTTACAGAGAATTCCAATGATCTCTGAATCAAAGCTGTGAACGAAAAAGGATGTTGATCCAGGAAGTCCAAAAGCTAAAAAAAAAGGAAGTAGGAAAAGCAAGAAAGACAAATCAAAACATTTTTTTGCAAGTCTTATTAAATGTTTTAATAAACTGGTTATCAAAAAGAAGTGTCAGCTTATATAAAATTATAGAACACAGAACAAAGGAAATTAGAAAAAGATAGTATCAATGGTTAATGAAGAATTACTTAACACCAAAACTCTTGATTTGGGTTCAGAATTACTTTTTTTAAGTTTTAGGAACATTATCCATTTTCAACTAGACTTGCTAGTAGTAAACACAGTATATTAGCCATCTTTGAAATGGTGAAAATTTCAGCAGATAATCCATCGTACTAGAATTATTGTAAGTCAAAGAGGTATGAGGGATGCAATTTTTTCCCCTTCTCTTTCACTGCAGTACAAGCACTTGCTTCCTCAACTTAGCTTTTCCAGCTGTTTAAAATGACCTGGTGGATTCCTTCAATCTGCTCTACTACTTCAAAAATGCCCAAACTTAAATTCTTGCATCTGAATTTCTAAATGGTAATTATCTTTTAGTCAAGCGTATTTTCTCTTCAGGTCTGTGACAAAAGATGCGATTTTGCAAGACAAGTACTACAATGAGGACCAAAATACTGGGTCAGAGAATCAATTAGTTCAATTTTCATGAAGTTGATGGGCGTCTTTCACTTGTGATAATTAGGCTGAATATTTAAAATACATCCATGGCCCCTAAACAGAACCTGAAAATAACAGGAACTCTCTAGGTTTTATAAATTTAAAACAAAAACTAGAGCAAGTGACAATGCTAAAACTAAATTATACGTATTAGAATTAGCTGACAACTCCAAGTGCACTACACAATAAGTCATAGAGGGTAAGAGTTTTTTCATTAATTTTCTTTTGATAAACCAGACTGGCCAGTCATTCCATAGATCATGGCCTTAGAAATAGCAATCTAACTACTTATAAAATAAAGGATGAAAAGTTTATCTTTTCTTTATCCCTTAATGCCTTTACCTTCCTTTAGCAAAACTTCCAGAATTCTTCTTTGAGTAAAATCCTAGCAAAATGACTTATTTATGGAAAGCACTTAATTTTGTTTGAGCTAAGGAAATGTATTTTTCATTGCTGCAGCCTACAAAAACATGAGTAAACAAACATCCTTTTCTTCAAAAATACATTTCAAAACTAAGTTTTGAGCTGCACTACCTTCCATTTCTTTAAAAGATCTGAAATGCATTCACTTTAAGGCACACATATATCTTGGTGGGGATTGCTTCTCCAGAACCATAAGTATTTAGTAACTGAAAGGAGAGTTTACTTACCACTTTTGTGAACAGAATTATAGTCTTTTCTAGACGATCTCTGCATATGCTTTCTGCTCTTACACTCCTACCTGGTAAATCAGATATTTAACAACTGTCATTTTTCATACTTTCATTTTCTTTCAGGACAGGCGAGTTTTAAAAAATTAACACTGAAAAAGAACTTATTTTTACTGTAGTTCAGGGATTATGTCATTCAGAACAAAGGTCTATGGCAGAATAATTTCAAACTCAAATTCAAGGTAATGAGCACCGGGGGGGGGGGGGAATCTCTAACCATTTCTCTCAACTGCAGTGAAATTCACTGTACTTGATCAGGCTGCAACAATTGGGACACCATTACAGAAAATTTAATGAGAGCAATGACTTCAATGAAGTAAATGCTAGTATAGGAAAAAAGTAAATAAGTACTGAAAATATGAAAATGTTCCCTCAAATAAAACTATTGCATATCCTCACTGCATAATATTAGGCATTTTTCTAGAAGGATAATTTATTATGGCCACGAGAAAACATTCCAATTTAAAAAACCAGAAAATTTTATTTTTAAAAAGGGCCATAGGGAAAGCATAAAGGCAAACCCCATGATATAATCAATGTAAACACTAATCCTGTAACATTGTTGTACCTGCTGTTGCAAAACAACTTATTGATTAGTAAAGTGGAAATAACAAGGTTTAACTGAGTTCTTGTGATAAGACACAAACCCTAGAGTCCTCATATTCTAAAGGACTACAATAGCCACCAAACTTCAAGATAAGATGGCCTTCAATTCAGTTCATTCAAACTAGGCACCTATCTTGTCAAAAATGAAAGGGCTGGAAAGAACCTGACTATAGTATACTAAAAGGGAAGACCAGTGGCAGTTTCCATCTCTTCTAGAAATGAGGCTCAAAGGCTAGATCTGCCTCAAATCCCTAGATGAGGATACCTAAGTACAGGATCCTGAGCCAAGAACTTTGTCAAAATATATATAATTTTGGTATTTTTGAAAACTTACATAAAAAAATTCTTTCTATTCAGTTTAGACATCTATTCACTTTTACAGAATTTTTCTGACAGTTTCAGCCACTTTTAAAGAAATAGCTTTGCACTACAACATACCCTGAACTGAAATGATTATTGATAATAACTAAACTGTATTGTTCTCAACCAGCTTCCAATGTTTAACAGAGAATACAAAGAAAAATACTCAGATACTTACTACACTCCAAAAATTGTTTCAGCCGTTCAAATACAGCATGTAGAAAACCCTGAAACACAAAAGTTTAAGTGTCTTTTAAATCTAAAGCTTATTTTGAACTGTATTATGAGAATAAAGTTGTGTCAAACTGAAGTTAGTTCAGATGGGTTACCAGCTCAGATATGACCTTATCACTTTTAACTGAATTATTTGATTAACAATTGACAAACAATTCCCTTGTGAAATTAATAATTAGCTAGAAGACTGCATAGAAAACTGATCTTTTAACACCACACAAACAGTATAGCATCTCTGGTAGAAGGAGGCATAGGTAACTATAGATATATCCTTTAAAATATGCTTATCTAGTTCTTCCTGTTCTTAACTTTCTAGTTTAGGATACAGGTCATAGGTACTCAATTTCTTTAGCAAAATGAGCATCATATGGGGTTAAGGAAGGTGCTTAGGTTTCTTTCTCTGACCCTCCCCCCTCCATGGGTTACACTTCACAGTCTTATCTCAATCAAAGAAATTCTCTCAATAGAATGTGATAGGAAAAATATGGTATCACATTCATCTCTAAATGAAAACATGCTTTTAAATGGGTGGGGGGACAGTTCATGTAAGTACTTTCATCTTTCAGGGAGCAACAGCTGTGTCACCATCATGTGATGTGTAAACTGAAGCCTCATGCCATTAGTGTCACAGTATTTAGGATCTACCTATGATCTGACAATTCTTAACTGAAAATAACTTTAAGAGCATATTACTTGATCTTCCTTTACACAACTCGAGTGTATGCCTTTCAACAGTTTTCAAACACAGTTCTACCAATATCTGTAACCATCACAAAACACCTCTAGTCTGGAACTAGAAACATACATGTCACTTACCATCACCTCTGGATTCCAATGGGGTTCTACAAAGCCATGGACTGTTAATTTCCGAAGCACTAGGAAAAAAAAAACAACTTGTGTAGCTATTTATCAGCTCATTTCAATAGATTTCAGGAAACAATTACAATTCTAGATGCTGTCTCTTTCTTAATTTTAGGCCTCTGAATGTCTTAACCATATTTAATATTAACCTTGTTGAAACTACTTTAAAATTCAGTACATTGTATAAAATAATTAAGAGAACTGCAAGAATTAGTGAACCAGGAAGAATTCTGCAAAATCTTTAAGTATTCAATCTCTGAATGATCCTACAGTAGGAAAAGGGCCTAGTACAGTCAAGCAAGGCCCATAAGCCACCTTATGAATTCTCTCAGGTTTACCATTGCTAGCAATGCACACACACAAGCTGCATGCTGCACTTTCTGAAACAATTCAAGACAGCTATTATCTACACTGCAAGCAATGCACACAGACATCTTAATTCTTCAAAGCAGCAAAGTACAGTCACGATATGTATTTACTCCACTAATAAGCATTTGAGCATCAACTTAAAAAAGATTAACTACTAAGGTTAACTCTTCACTGGACACAAGGTGATCTTAACAGAATGAAACTTGTAGCTCAGCTTCCTCGAGTAAGACATGCAAACTTAAACTACAATACACTTAAAAAAGCATCCTGTTATGCGCTCCACTTTCTCACCTCTTAGACTTTGACTTCTTAAAACAAGCACATTGGAATGGTACATACAGAGAAACAAGACTACCCTCTTCCCCTTCCACATGAGAAACCCTCCTTCTGCCTCGCTAAAGGTACAGGTAAAATAAACCAAGATTACTGGTTTTCTCAATGGGCTTGCCTTTGTTAGAGAATATGAACAATTTACCAAAGAAGTCCTACTCGTTCACTGTGAAGGAAGTTACTGGATTATTTATACCTACTATCATTCTATATTATTACCTTTCAATGACAACAAGGTCCTTTCCAGTGAATTAGCTGCTGCAGCTTCATCCCCTGCACAAATCTGCTGTAGGAATGTATCTGTATGATGATTCCACAAGGAGCATGCAAAGCTATAAATACTTGATGTAAGCTGCAAAAGGAAAAAATATCAAGAATATATTTCCTGAACTGCCATAGCATAATAAATCCCCAAATTTTAAAGATCAGTTTAGCGTGTTAAATTATCTGCCTTTTTGTATACCATGGGCCACAATGTTTAACTTGCTTCTTTGTTGGACTGAGTTGTACCACTCCAAAGATGTATGACAGAAAAATATCTTGTCTTAATTTGAAGATGTTATGATAGACTCCTGGTTTCTCTGTCTACTTGGGTCTACAGTTTTCACCTTAAAGATAACTATTTAAGGCTCCTTTCTTACCTGATTTTCCTTAAATACAGCCACTAGTGTATAATATGGTACAAGGCTTCCAAAAACTATCAGCTTTCCTCATCACCTCTTCTCCCACAAGACAAACTGTCTGTCTTACAGCATAGTCAGTATCTGAATCAGCTTACTCCAGGACACAGTTACCAGTTACAAACTTTAATAAAAATAGTATGAATAATGCCTACACCAAAACTAACTTCACTTTGTTGATAGCTGCAAACACTTACTTTTTGTCATTCTATATTTTAGAAAAATTCAGGGAAATAGTTTCTAATCAGGCAGAACTGAACAAATCTAGTAAAAGTCCTATTTGCAGGAGTCAGTTTTCAATGCCTCAGACTCCTGATGATTAAAATTTCACCTTAATGACTGTACACAGACCGAATTTTTTTCTACTTAGAAAAACAAGTAAACCTCCATAAACAATCTTCATTTTCTGTGCTTTAAAAACTCTTTAGAATAAAATAAAATCTTTAAAATTTAAATATAACATTTTTGGAAAAGATGTTTAATTCACTAAATTCAGCTAACTGTACTGCATCATTGCCTAACTCCAAATGGGTTGAGAGATGCACAGCCTACAACCAAAGTTAAATCTATGCTCTAAACATCAGAATCTTGCCATGGAGAATGTAAGCTGCACGAGATGAGACTTGGCATTTGCACTCACATCTTGCCTACTAAACTAGAGAGTTGGTCCGGAGAAAACCACAAACACATTCTCAAATCAAGTGACAAAAACCCAAAATACAGAAGTATGGTAATCTACAACCCAATATTTTTTAAAGACTATAATGAATTAGGAATGTAGAGCATGCTTCCAAATAACACCATAAATTCATATAAAGCAATATCTGCTGATATGCAGATACTGTTCTGTAGGTGAAACTCTGCTTCTTCACACAAATTCAACATTCAAGCTGCATGTAAAATTAATAAATATTCTAAAAACATTTTACTTAGAAACTGACTTCTAGTTATTTCATAATATGTATATACCCACCGATATAAGAGCACTTCTGCATCAAGGGCACACACTGAAGTCCACAGACATGTCATTAATGCCCTGGCAGTTCAGCCCTGGAGAAAGCAAGCATGTACAGTATGTGGTGTGCACACTCTACAATATTGCATCTCATTACTTACATCATAGAAAAGTTTTCTATCTGTAGCAAGCCGTTTGGATGCCAGGGTCTTCGTAACGTGATAAAAGGTAAGTAGTGCTCTGTGTTGTTGAAGATCATCCTGCACCTTCACAGATTCTACAAGAGTGGGTATAAGTTCTGGCCATTGCCTTGGGCAGTCCACTCTGGCAACTTTAGCGATCAGTACAGAGATCTGAGTAGCTATCTGCAAAACAAAACAAAGACACTACAAAGTCTAAGTGCACGTAGGAAATGTATAACACAGAAATTAACAGCCAAATAAAACCTGAATCAAAAAAGAGTAGTATGGATTGCTAAATTTTTGTGTGCTTTTTCTCAAGCTACGTTTAAGTTTGCTGAAAGTAAGTAAATGTTGAGAAAAAGTATTCTATTTTATTTACATAAAACTCTTACGTTTGATACCTTGTTTAAATTTTACATAAAGACCAGGAAACTTTTTTGTTCTAGAAGTCACATCAATGAAGAAAGAGGTATTTGGGATGACTTTTACTTAGTGATCTTTTTACTACTTTCTATGAACACCAACTGCTGAATACACAACACCCTTGATTCCGCTCCACCTGAGCACCTGCTTTTCTACAGTCATTCCCTGAGGCATAAGTGCCTGTAAGCCACAGTCCCATCCCAGTAGCTGAAGCCAGGACACTCTCTTGCTCCAGATCCTCATACCACAGCCCAGAGGCACCTGCACCACACTGACCATTCAACTTTTTGTGGCCCAAAACCCCACCAGTCCTGCCAAAAGCTGGCACCTCACCCTAGCACCTTCCACATGCAATGAACAGAGTGAGATTACACAGCAACACAGGCAAGGGTTGCAATTAGAGGACAAGACAGGCAGAGTTTGTTCAGAGACAGACAGGTACAGACCCATGGTTTACACATGACTGGCCCTTCTTATGCCCTCTGTCTATGCCACACTTTGCTGCTGTGCAATCCCTTTCCCCTAAACAATCCTTACCAAATTTTGTATGGTTCCTCAAAACCCCACTTCAAATATCCAAAGATTTTGCATTCTTGTTTTCCCTGTTCATACTACATTTCCATCAAAAAGGTTCTTGAATTTATTAGTGAAGCACTCTCACTTTTGATACATCATTACTATGCCACCATTCTTCCAGCCTGGTGAAGAAGTCACCTTCTCAAGCCACTAGAAGGAACTCACAGGCCTAAGAGGGAATAGGCATGCCCTCCTCTGCTGCTTCCTTAGCTGTTTCATCTGGAGTCTGGCCACCACACAAAGCTTTCTACAATAGTCATTCCTACCAACCTACTAGGGAGAATTGCTTCAGGAAAGTGACACCAGCATTTGCAAGGAAGACCCGAGACTCTTACTTATTATCTGATCAAATGATGTCAATCGGCAGGGTGGAGCAAATAAATTCCTCTCCATATGCGACACAAGCAACAACCTCTCTAGAAAGGCTAAGAATACTTTTTCCTTGAGGGCTGGCTTTCTAGGTTAAAAAAAAGTCTACTGTCATACATCTGAAGGAGTATTTTACTCCTCTCTTCCTTCCATATGGTAAATATTTTCAGAGGCCACGGAAATTATGCTCTCAACATATGGTATGTTCTTTTTTTCGTCTCTGCCTCCCCTGGAAGTCAACTTGTATCATCTCAATACTATGTCTATTTCTCACATTTTTGTCTTTTCTTTTTATACACACAGTCATAATTTTTCTGCTTTCAATGATGCAAAAAGTACAAGCAAATACCAATGGTGTTATGAACTATCTGTGACTGGAAAAGAGCACTCATCAGGAACACAGGATATCAAAACTCAGACATATCAAGCAGCCTGAGGACTAAATGAAAGTTTCCTCTGCAAGGAAACCTCAGGATACCTACAATGCAGACTGAGGAACAAGAAGGAAGAAAGGGAGATGGAGTCTTTAATATCTTACACAATTGTTTGGGCAATTATTTAGGCTACTGACATAAAAACAAAAAATTCTCCATATCTTGAGAAAGGACATCCAAAAAAAATATCGTAAGAACACACAAATAAAAAACCTAGAGCCACTAGTCTTTAAAGCATCATTTAAAAAGGTTCTAATCTCAGCAGCAACTGTAGTTTCAGAACTGCAGAACCAACCAGTGGAATTTGTAACTACAAAATATGCCCTTCTGTTGTCTTGGGAGGCAAACTGATTAAAGACTAATGAAGGTATGGAAGAATTATTGATAAAAAGCTTGAATTGTTTTACAAACAATGTAGTTAATACTAGGGTTTTATACCTAATTTACCTATTTATGTAAAAAAACATTCAAACACTTCAAAATTAAATACTTGATAAATTATATACTACCTAATAGAGCATAAATGACACACACACTTTACAGTCCAACTTGACATGCTTCATAGGGTTTTTTGGTTGAAATAAAGAAATAAGTAATATTTGGTCATATTTTTTACATTGAAACGATACCTACAATATAAATTTTTAAATATTTTCTATATACCTGTTTTTTTTAAAACTGCATTTGCAATTCAAATTTTTAATTCTAGACAAAACTGTCACTGCATAAGGGTCTTCCACAAAGACTAAATTACCCTAATTTTGATAAATTCCTCTAATCCTAGAAATTACATTAATCCCATCAAGGAACCCAGGAAAGTTAAAACTGAACCATCTACAGAAGAGAAGTCTGTGTGTTACACTCTTTCTTTTTAATCTTCATCTTATGCCAATAATTTCTGTATTTTCTTGAAAAAGTTCTTCAAAATCTAGCTCAAAATATTAGCAGATACTTCCTTGCAGAATCTCCTACTTCCATGACAAAGTTAGCAGAAAGAGGATTGATTCATCTAGTGCAGGCATATTTTCAGTCCTTCACATTAGTTCTGTACCCAATCTAATAATAGATTCTTATTCTAACCAAAATAGCAGCTCATAGTCACTTTAGGTAAGACAAGACACTATCATACTGAAGCTTTACTATGCTTATTTAAATGCATTAATGCTGTAACTAGACATGTAACAGCAATCCTGCTTAGATGGTTTATGAAGCAGCAACATCTTATTCCTGCTACACCATCACACTTCCTTGTATGCCATACTAGAAGTCAGGTAAGAGAACAGAAACAAAAAACCCCAAAAATCACTCAGGGAAAGGTTATTTTTCAGCTACAATCATTCCCTGAACCATTTCATCAAATGTTCACATAAACAGCAAGAGGCAACATAAACTGCCACTGCAATATCAAAAAAACAGAAGAGACAAAGCATACTGTCTCCATCCAAAGTGCTTCTACAATTTTATCATGATTGATTCAAAGATATGTCTGAAAGGCAACATGTAAAGTGCAACTGTACTTTTATAATTAAACACTTTGTAAAGAAACAAACCGAGTTAAATACTAATAAAATCATTTGCTGGGAGAGTAATAAGCATTCACCACTAACCTGATTCACTGGCTCATTAAAGTTGGTGATAAGTCCAGCACGGAGTGTAGTTTTTTCTTCTTCAGAAAGAGCACTGTCAGGATATATTTATTAGAATATCATTTATTTTCAATAAAAGACTAGCATTAATTTATATATAAGTATCAAAAATATCGAAAGAACATTCCTTTTTTCCCCCCCCATCTCAAGCATCTTTAAAAAGAGAGGAAAACGAACACTTTTGAAGCCTATTAACCTCAGGTTTTGGGACTTGAGGTGACCTTTGTAAAGACAAACTACAAAAGAGTGTGAAAATTGTAAGATAAACAGACAAGTAATGAAAAAAACCAAAACCATACACATTACGAACTGATTGCTATTGGACAATTATTATACAGTTATTACCGCTGGGATTGGTGACTTAAGTCTGGATTTGCCCATGTGTACTAATGAACCATGTTCAAAAAATGCCCAGTATAAGACAATCACCTTATCAAAAGGCAGCTCTTTTTGCAAAAGCAGTACTTCTGTTCTATTAGAAACCCTTTTCTACAAGTGATATAGCTACACTTAAAAGTATGGACCCCTTGAAAACTATACCTTTGGATGAAAAGTATGTTGATACATTCTCCAGAAGAATGCAAGGGAAAACAGGAAGGATAAATTCTAAGACATAAAAGTTAATTTGCATTCAACGGTAGTTTTGTACTATCTTAATACTTTGTTCTAGGTGACCTCCATCAGTTTAAGACTACAAGTTTCAGTATAATATCACTTCTGTACTGCAGATTTCATGACTCATGCCATTTTCTTATTTCAAAGCAGAAAACACAACGCACTGGTTTTAAAAACGCTGTGATGGTATTACTCATAGATTATACTACCAGAGGAGGAAAAAAAAACAAAACAGAAAAACTCAACACAAACCCCCAAAACGCAGCACATTTTAATTCACTGATAGCACCTAGAAAGCTGTTTCTTCTTTGTAAAAAGCCTGTAAATTGTCATCCCAGGTTGTTTAGATGTAACAGTTTCACCTAATATTGCAACAATTCAGAAGCATGCATGCAAATATCACATCTGAATCAAGAGTAGTGGCTGGAAATTAAGAAGATTAAACACACCAACAAAATCACTTCCTGTAGTCAGACCTCAGGCACAGATACTAACCTATTAGTTTTATACATTGAGATTTAAAATTATGCCTAAAGCTCCCTAAAGCATAGCTTTTACACTAATCTAGACAAACACTAATCTAAAAATAATAAAAAAACAGATGCAGGGTTTACCGTAAGAGCAAACATTTACAAAAATATTATAGTTCTCACTTCCCCCCAGCTCCACACATAACACACTCTATTTCCTACATCAATTCCTTGTCATTACAAGTATAGTACACAAGGGGGGCAAGAAATTGTTTCACTAGTGACTCAGAACTGCACACTAAGTCTTATTTTAAAAAGCAATTTACAGACTTCAGGAAGCACATTTAATTCATTTTTTTTTAATCAAGACTTAGTTTTTAAGACTTTTCTGCATAAAATTAAATTATGCCTATACCATCTTGGTTAAAATCTACAAGGACTTCTACAACAGTAAGTTTTTCTGCAGGTGCCTATTTAATTCACTAATCTAAAATCACTAGATTACATTTCATGAAAATAAATTTTTGTGTGGTTTTTTTAAATACAAAAATGCAGTATATAATTTCCACACATACAGGCATATTCTAAGTGGTTTGTAACACTTAAAGCTCTTATAAATAAAATTAATAGATCTATTCTCAATTAATAGATCTATTCTCAATTAAATGCAGGTTGTGCAACACCTCCCTTTCAGAAATAACAGAAAGGGCCTAAATCCTGGTTTGTAAAGGGAAAAAACCACCCTGTTCCACTATATTATTTCATTTATCTTGTTTGTGAGCTCATAAGACCTCTTGCCTTAATTATTTTTCACAATTATATTAAACTTATCATAGACACTAAGAGCAGCAAGAATTCAGTACATTGCTTCCTGTAAATAAAAATGCTGCAATTAATCTCTTGCCATTGCAAACAAAATGACGGCAAGAAAAGAAACAGACTCATGAGAACAAAAGCCTCAAATGCAGGTGCTTGATAAGCAAAGCTGGAAAACAGTAATGAAAAAAAGAGTCTAACAAGCCGGTGCTGATGCAAGTGGCACACAGCACTGTGTGCCAGGATCTCCAAGGGTTCACAGACCGTGGGCGCTGGAATGTACCGTCTAAATAATACGACAGTGACATCTGCTGGAGAACAGGGACACCCCCAACCTCCCCAGCTGCATCCTCAGCCCCTACAGGAGTCACAGACATCACCACTGTCCTCATCTTCCCTTAACACATTGCAAGGAAGTCCCACAATCCCATATATAAAACTTATAAGCAGGCAAGAAGTTAGGAAGAATGTGTATATACTCCATGGGTTATTTCCCTTCAGCACTGAATTACACCAGCCCAAAAATTAATACAAGCCCATCCAGACATTAACTTTTAAGTATTTATGCTATAGTCTCTCAAGATTTGCAACAAAGATTCTTTGACCTTCTGTGTTCGTGCTATGGGGGAACATGTACACAAATATTTAAAAAGTTATTTTGGAGCTTTTTTTAAAAAAGCCTGCTATTTCAGATTTGAATTTCTGGCTTATGAGGACTTATGTATAGTTATCACTCAAACAAAAACATGGATTTGACAAAAACATTAAAAGTATTATTAAAGTACTAACATGCTCAAATAAGAGAGCAAAGTCCATAAGAGATAGGATTTAAAAGTAATTATCTGTAAAATCAAAAACATGTTCAACACTTGAATTACAGAAAAAACATTTCTGAAGAAAATAAAAACAAATAAAAACATCAAGTGAGACCACTTTTTGAGGAGGATGACTACAAATTCAAAGAAGAAGCCAAACTGTGACTGAAAAGAGGCTCCAACAAGCCCAGCCTCTTCTGCACAGCTATCTGGAAAGCTGCATGAAAAAGCAGGAAGGGAAAAGTTCACAGGCTCATCTCCCACTGGAAAATGCTGGTTTAAGTCTGATCTGTAGATCAAAACATGCTTTGATGTACTACTATGGATGGAGAGGGGACAGCTGCTGATGACAGATAAGATGAAACATGAATTTTGCAAGGACAACAGAAGTGTCACCCGTACAATAAAGCCTTCAAAAATCATGACATCTAAAATATGATGGTTCACAAAACAATCAACTGAGAAATTACATCTTAAATTGGCATTTCCCAAAATGCCCCCAACATATTCTGCTGTAAGAAAAGTCATCTGGGTGAGTCCTGACAACATATTACATGTAAGAAATTTAGAAAGAAAATTAAAAATCAAGAAACAGTGAGATACGGAATAAAAATTTATATGTATTTTCCCCATGCAATCTTCTACTACGATTTATGTTACATTTTAATTGCTTTTTAAAAATGCAAGAAAGTAGCAGAAAAATCAGAAATGGCGATAAAATAGGGTTGCACTGGAAATTTAGTGTATGGAATCCTTAAAAAATAAAATATTTTTGGCTGTTTTATTAAATTAAATTATTAAATTAAATGCAATTTAAAGCTGTGAGAAAACTATATTTATGGATTGCTACTTAATTTTCACCTCAGTTCAAACAGTAAAATTGTAGTCACTACTTCTGCAGGAAGTAAGCCAAGCTTTTTTCACCAGAAATACTACTAGTATATAAAAATAATAACAAATTTAAACAACATTTAATTTCTTGGGATAATGCTTGCTGTAAGCAGCACCCTGTTAACAGAAATGTCAAAGATACATGCCAACTTCCATGCAAAAGGTGGTATTTTCCTTTCACATAAGAGAGAATCTAAATGCTCGCAGATGTTTTGCAATTATATACTAATCCAGAATTTTTGCTCTCTTTTGGTAGATCTTTGGCAGAACTTATAACATAGGGCAAAATACATTAAATGATCTCAAACAAAGAACGATGAAAATCATACTTTGTGCACTAGCTTGAATTCAAGATTCATAAAAATGAGACCTACATTTCCAATTAATACCTTAAATCTAACCATGATGTTGTACCTATATTACTAGCATTTAAGACAGATTGAACTCTTCCAGATCTTTATGAGTTCTGGAACTGAAATTCTTGAAATTACACCTATTTTTAAAAGAAAACAAAAAAAAACTTCACACAAAACACTGAGAAGTATCTAATTCTACAGGTATTACATATTAAAATGGCACTTTTTGTAATTTTTAAGTGAATTATGTGGTAGTCATGAATACTGCTTGTATTCTTTTATTTTGGAGAACTTTTTGTCACACATTATCAGAACCCACATATCAGAACAACAGAAAAATGAAGACCAGAACTTGCTAGCATGACAGCATGACAGCTATTGCTTCTTTCCCATGTACACATTCTATATGAATCAACTTAAATGAAATGAAATGTCTCCCTGACCCTCCAAGAGATGTACTAAATTTCACATCTGCCACTATCAGGAAGTCCAGGTGTTAACCTTGTAGCACTTACTGAATCACTTCAATATCTGGTATCTTTGAAATAGCCCTCTAAATTGGTTTTTAACAGTAGTTCATGAACAGACAAAAGAAGCCATATAAAGACAAAGTCCTAAAACTGAAACATTTTATCAGTTCCACCATAAATTCTAGACTAACTTCTATGAACCAAGAATCTGCTGGTTGGCAGTCTGGCAACCATGAAAAAGCCAGCTGTAGAAGGGTAAGTGGAAGAAAACCAGAACCTACTGTGGTGCGACCCGTCTCCAGTAGCGATCAATTCCATTTTTAAAGTACAGCACAGCTAACCACCTTACATTCACATCTAGGCTATGATTGGTAAAGATGTTCTGTTTAAAGAAAAAAAATTAATTAAAAATTGCTCAACATACCACAAACAGGATAGAAATTTTATCAACACGTGTCCTGGTGTAATTATAAATACACAAACCACTGTGGGTACAGGTATACATAAGCAAAATGCATTAGGCAGACAAGTGAAACACTGAGCTAAGCATTAATTTTTAGAGACTGTTTTTCCACTAGCACTTATACTTGATTTATTAAATAAAGTCAGCATATAAGGCAAAAGCGTTGCTAATCTCGTCTGGCTGAGCAGGGAATAGAAGGGTAACAATTAACATAACCAGATAATTGTTACATTCTTTAATGACACGGCTCTCAGAAGTCTGTGGCACCACAAATACAGGATAATTCCTTATTCTAGTCAGAATCCAGCCTTCAGGTGATTTTTTTCATTATCTTGTCATTATTCAATGTGGGAACAAGTTAACTTGGCTGCACCAGCTGCCCAGGTCATTAGAACAAAAATATCCTTTGGCCTTGAAACGCGTGTTTTGATGGAGTGTGTGAGAAAACAAAGTAGAAAACTACCTTGAGGCATGCATGGTGGTATGTATGATAAGGTAGATGAAAGTAGCCACAGACTGTGTGAGAAAGTGAGCTTGTGAAATCAGAACAGGGAGCTGCAAGAATTGTAAGAATCCTAATCAGCCGAAGGGCAACAGTAGGTGCTGTTTTACAAAGAGCACAACAAAAGAGGACTTCTTGGAGCAGGGCCTCAGAGGTGTGTGTGTGTGTGTAATCCTCAAATCAACTTCTGTGTGCACAGTCTCAATCATTCATCACCAACAGACAATTAATGACATCAATAATTAATTACCCCGACAAGTGAAAGTTCACTTAATAGCACTTTTCCACGGTATCTTACCAATAAGACTGAATAAAAACCTGGCTGTGTCTCCCACTGCTTCAGTTGCTCCTCAGCTGGCTTCAACACTGCAGTATCTTGGCTCGTTGCTTGGGTCAAGACTTGCAAAACAAGAGTGCTAGCACTGTTGAGATCCATGAGAATCTGAGAACATTTAAGAAGGAGCAAAAACACTTAAGAAAAAAGACAGTAAATACAGACAGGTATTTTCCACTCGTACTCTCTAAACAGCCCACGCTAATTTTTCATCACATCTACACTGTATAAAGATGGCATTACACCCACTCACAGGCAGTCTCAAAGTACAGTGATTAAACTATTTTGCTTTCAAAAATCCCTCTGCAGAAAAAGCAAGCATTAAGTCTATCATTACAAGCATGTTTGCTAGATTTGAGGAAGTACAGGAAATATTTTGATTTTAAAGCAGTTACCTCTCCTGTGAAGCACAGCAACTGAAAGCAGAACTGCAACTAGAGGTGACTTCACCTGCAGGCAGAGTAAACCATGGGGTTATCTGAAAGAGGCAAAGATGCAGGTTAGTAACACTTTTGTGTTTTCTTTTTCCTTCAAGAGAGAAAGTGTTCCATTTTAGATAGTTAAATAATTAAATAATTGAAATAATTAAAATTCACTGAAAAAAAATCCTAAAAATTAAAATTAAATTTCACAATTAGTCCTAAATGAGACTGGATTTTCCTCAATATATTCGATTTTCTTATCTATTTAGCATACAAATACTAATCAGCTAAACTATGAATGCCTATTGCCTAACTTCCAGTATAAATCCATTTTACATCTTCTTGTACTCTATGAAGACAAAGCAAAACACTGCTGTCCAGATGATGGAGATTATGTTTATAATGACCACAGAAACAACACTACAAGAAAAAAAAAAGAGACATATACAAAGGAAACTATAAACTCTTTTCAAACCTTCATCACTTTATGATTTGCTTTTGTTTAATGTGAAAAAAAAATTTACTTTTCCATCTTCAGGAAAAAAAAATTATAATAAAATTGTTACAGCAATGGTAAGAAAGCTGTAGAAACGAAATTTTATTCTGATATAGGTTTAAAACTTTGATTTTTTTAAGGAAACTACCTTAACAACAAAAATAGCAACAATATTAAATACCTTTTATGCCAGTAATAGCTCCGCACAATTTAAAAACCCCTAAGAACTCTTAATTTGTAAGTTTCAAATCATCCTTAACCAAAATTGATTAAAACTTGAAGGTCCTAAGGTTCAAACCAACAAATCATAAAATCAGATCTCTCCTTACACCAATAATTCAGCAGTACAAGAGACTCCCTCTCTGTTTCCCAAGTAATGAAACCTTTAGTCTTCCTGCTTTAACCACTTTTGGCCAGTTTTTGGTAGCAGGGGGGCTGCAGGGGTGACTTCTGTGAGCAGCTGCCAGAAGCTTCCTCCATGTCCCACAGAGCCAATGCCAGCCAGCTCTCAGAACAGCTCTCATCAGAAGACATACTTATTGAAGTTAGTAAAGAGCAAACACAAAACCCAAGTTTTTCTCCACTTTTTTCATTTCAGTATGATTAGCTGGCAGTTCTAAAGACAAAACCAAGCAATTAAAATCAAACAGAAATATTTGCAAAGCTTCTTATTAATGCTTCTCATTCTTGAAAATGTTTGTATTTGCATGTAAAAACTAGAGCACCTCAAGAAAAATCAAACACCTCAAGAAAAAATCAAACTAAGCTTAGAAAGGTGTAGCTGTTTGAAAAACAAGGCTTTTTGAAGGGGGTTGTGAGAGAGAAACCCCACTTACCCGATTCAGTTTTTCCTCAAAAAACCATTTCGGGGAGGGAGCTGCCCCGGCCGGGACTGGGGGGCAGGGGGGAGGACCCTTGTTGCCTGTGGAGGATAGGCTCCGGGCTTGCCTGTTCTGCTGGGGTTTGGGGCAGGAAGCTGGGATCGGGCCGGGACGGAGCAGGACCTGTACCAGTCCCGGTGTCCCAGGGCCGGGCAGCAACAGCTCCTCATTTTCTTGGGGCCCCTCCCCCGAGGCCAGGGCTAGGCGGCGGTTTCTAGCCCCCCCC
>VXBA01001217.1:147642-208763 GCA_013399895.1 Serilophus lunatus
GATCCCGGCGATCCCAGCCCGTCCCGAGGGGTCCGGAAGGAGCCGCTGCCATGCCCAAAGCACGGGCCGGGAAGCGCCCGGACCACCGCCGGGAGGGCCGCGCGGGCGGTGAGTACGGTCGGTGCGGGACGCCGGGAGCCGAGGCCGGGCCGGCGCTGGGCCCCGAGCGGAGGGTGCGGGCGGGTCGCGGTCGGCCGCGGTAACACGCCGGTCTCTGCCCTAGGCGTCCTCTTCAACACCGGGGCCGGGCAGCACATCCTGAAGAATCCCCTGGTCGTCAACAGCATCATCGAGAAGGTGGGAGGCGGCGGTCCCAAGGCTGGTGGGACGCTCCCGAGAAAGCACGGCCCCTGCCCCAGCTCTGCAGGGACCGTGCCGCTGAGTCGCGGTTATTGCCATCACTCTTCCTCTTCTTCTGTGGGATTGTTGGGTTTTGGGGTTTTTTTTTGAGGTGGCTGTTCGCTGTTTTTTGTATGCGTGGCCAGCATTCCTTCATAAGCCAGTGTTAGGACATTCTTGTTTTCCCTGTTTCCCCCTCGTTCTTTTCTAAACGACTCTCACGCTTTCCTGGGTGCCCAGTTCCAGCGTTTTACTACGTAAAAAGCACTTACCTTTTGTTCTAAAGTCAAATGGTTGCACGAAATCCGTCCTAGGAAAGCACCCGCAATGCTGTTTGTCCTTAGGCAGCCCTTCGCCGCACGGATGTCATTCTGGAAGTGGGCCCAGGAACCGGGAATCTGACAGTAAAGATGCTGGAGAAAGTAAAAAAAGTAAGTGCGAATTCCCCACCTCACAACACCACTTTCCCACACTCTGACCACATAGTGCCTTTAGACTATGCGTGGTCTTTATATGCTGTGTTCAAATCATTAGAATTACTTCATAGATGTTTTTCATGATATTTGCATCATCCCATTGAGTTTTTAGCTGTTTGTGTAAATCTTGTGGGGTTTTCTCAAGCTACATTGCCGCTACCCATTTCTGTAGTAAAGCTTGCATGTGTTTAGAGAGGGCGGAAGGCGCACACCCTAATAGGGAATTTTTAAGAATTTTTTAATAACAATAAAATAATTTTTATAATATTTTTAATAATTTTGGGGAATTTTTTTATTATTTAAATTTTAATCCCAGGTATGAGGTATTTCATAAAGTTGTAAATATATACTTTTTTTCAGGTTATTGCATGCGAAATTGACCCTAGACTTGTTGGTGAACTTCAGAAGAGAGTCCAGGGCACGTAAGTACCAACTGTGGAAGCAGTGAGCAATTGAAGCAGTGGAACTTTTTTGGCAAAACTTTTGACAACATGTTTCTCTGAGGATAATCACAATGTATTTTTTTTCCCAGGTGTCTGGCAAACAAACTTGAAATCAAAGTTGGAGATATCTTGAAAACAGACTTACCCTTCTTCGATGCATGCGTGGCCAACTTGCCTTACCAAGTATGGGCTAAACAATATGGCAAAACTTTTTTTTTTTAAATGCTAGTTTCCCAGAAACTATACTAATGCTATTCCTTTTTTCCTTAGATTTCTTCACCTTTTGTTTTCAAGTTATTGCTTCATAGACCTTTTTTCAGGTATGTGGAAGAGATTACCTGGTAGAAAAAAATACTTCTGAAAATATTTCCAGATTTTTTTTTTTAATTCTTAAAATACTAATTTGAAGCATCAGAGACACACCAAAATTTTTCTGTCATATGAGACCTGACAGTGTCTGGAAATCACTTTATATTGATGTATTAAGCACGAGGAGGAGGTTTAGTCTTGGCATCTGTCAGTGTCCAGCTGATGAAAACAGGAGTTGCACCTCTTTAGTTTTTTAACTAGTTGTTTTTCCAGGTACAAGTAGGGCATTTCAATTGCCTTCCTAAATAAAAAAGGTAGTGTGGAAACAGTAGGATCAAAGCTAAGTCACTTCTAGTTGTCTGGCTCAAAAATCTCTTTGCCCAGGTACTCCTGTGTGTTTTTGTATGTGTCAACAGTTCTTGATTTTGCTCACTGAAGCAATTAATGTAGCTGACCTTACTGGTCAATTTTTGAAAAGTGGATTTGAAGAGTGAGTCAAAATGATTTGTTACATTCAGGCAACTCAGAGACTAGCCTGTCTCTTTCATCCTGATCTGTCAATTCTCTTACAGCTTTGAGGAAACTTAGATGCTTCACCATGTTTTGTGATGGTTTGTGGGGTTTTTTTAACTACTTGTAAGTGGTGGGGCAAACTGGGTATTTTCCAAGTGTGTTATTTGGCTTTTGACATAAAAATTGATTCTTTAGAATTAATTTTGTAATTTCTGTTATTCTCAGGTGTGCAATACTTATGTTTCAAAGGGAATTTGCACTTCGTTTGGTTGCAAAACCAGGAACTAAGCTGTACTGCAGACTTTCTATTAATACTCAGTTATTAGCTCGAGTGGACCACCTGATGAAGGTATGTCACTCTGCATTAGGTAACAGGGCTATGGGAGACAGAAGAAGAGTCTCTCAAGGGATATGGGGATTTGCTGCTTACTCACACAGCTGCCTGACTGCTCTTGACTAACAGGTTGGAAAGAACAACTTCAGGCCTCCTCCCAAAGTTGAATCCAGTGTTGTAAGAATAGAGCCAAAGAACCCACCACCACCTATCAACTTCCAGGTGACCATTGTTTACACAACATAACACACTAGTGATAACACTTAATTTCATTTTTCACTTACTACTTGGTTCCATGTGCTGATTTTACTGTGAAGTACCAGGTGTTTATTAGAGTTTCCAAAGTACGTACTCTATTGATTAGGCTTGTATTAGGACATTAACAGAACATGCCACCAGGCATTTTAGTGCAAATTTGTGTACAGCAATTCTGGTAAGATCAAGGTCAGTTGGGGAGCTGATAATGTTCTTTCCATCATGGTTTATATTTCCTAGAGACCTTAATGGCTGAGACTTTGTAGATTTTGATCTGACGAGTATCTGTGCGAAGTCTTATCTTCAGGCCAGTGTGTGTAATCTCAGAAGACAGCTGTTAAGGACAGTATTTTTAATTTTTAAAACACTTAAAGACCACTTCAGCCTTGACCAAGGTTAACCAGATTTAAATGTCTGTCTTCTCAATACATAAGATCTGACCAGTAGTGCCTATGCACAAAAAAAAAGCAGTTGAGAGGTTTTTGTGGGTTTTTGTGGTTTTTTTCTCATCTATTTGTATTGCTTTGTCCAAGACAGGACAGGTTTTGTATTTATTAAAAAGACTCGTTCATGAAGGGTTTTCCTTTGTGTTCAATATTGTGAAGTTGTCGGTAGTGACTGTGCTTGTTTGTAGTAACTGTTTGTTACTTTCTGTAAATTCTGAAATTTTTTATTTCAGGAGTGGGATGGTCTGGTAAGGATAGCCTTTGTTAGGAAAAACAAGACACTCTCTGCAGCATTTAAGTAAGTAACTTCTATCAAAGAAAACTTTCCAAAGTTTGACAGCCCATCCAGTTAACTATTTCTTTTAGAAGAAAACTAGGCAGCTGTTTAAAAAGAACAGCTCTGTGTAGTCATCACAGCTTTCTATAGTAGAGATTAACAACCAATCAAGTAAATAAAGTAGTTATAGCTCAGTTTCCATTCTAAAATTGTATTTCTTTCAGGTCAAGTGCTGTAGAGCAGTTGCTGGATCATAATTACCGAATTCATTGTTCCTTGCATAATACAGTAAGTTCCTTTTTAACGTATTCTATTTCTGTGTACTACATATGGACTTTCAGAAAAGTAAAAAATTAATATTGAAAAGATTAACATGTTAAAATTTTTCCAAGAGAGTTTGAAGAAGGGAGGAGCTTGCCTCTATTCTTTTGAAAAATCTAAAAGGGTCACTAAACTGTAATGAAAAATCTTAAAATGGAGTATGTTATTATTTTCTGTATATATCTCAAGGTCTTTCCCTAATCTAATAAAACTTTTTGTGTCTTCCAATACTGTTGTGATTCATTTATAGTGAATGAGCTGAGACATAAAAATTCAGATAGACTAATACAGTAATCGAAACAAGAAAAAAAAAAATTCAACTTTTTATTACTTAAAGTAAGAACTAGACTAAGAGTGGAAAAATTAGATAATTTAAATGAATCTCCCTCTGTGCTGTGAGTATAATGTAATGTCTATCCTCTTTTCCATTGACAGGTGATACCTGAAAACTTCAAAATTGCTGAGAAAGTACAAACAGTTCTAAAAGATACAGGTTACTCTGAAAAACGAGCCCGTTCAATGGATATAGATGATTTCATTCGGTATTTGTTTTTCCACTCTTTGTGGCTTCCTTTTAAGCTTCTTTAAATTCTGTCTGCATCTGTACCTGTACAGCACGGATTAGTATTGGGTTGCACAGGAATAGTAGTTTCCCTCTCATTACCAGGCATTGCTTGCTACCAGTCCTGAACATGAACAAACATTTCTATACACTTACATAAAGCACTAAATATATATTTTAAATGCTGCTTACAATATTGAGAAGCAACTAGGTCAAGATCCCTGTTTCTCATGTTTGAGTAGCAGACCTTTCTATGTCTCCTTTAAAATAGGCTTTAGTAATATAACTGTTAGTAGAATTTCCCTGGAGTCTTGTACTTCCTTTCTGTGCCTCGAGGATTAGGAGTCTGTAGCATAATTTGAAAAATGAGTAATTAATTGCTATATTCTGCTCTTAGTACTGGACAGTTAATTGAAGTTGCACCATGAATTCTTCCCTAATTCAAGATAAAGATTCACAGCTCCGTGCAATAACTAACACAGCTACTGCTTTTAAAGAAACATAGTAAACCTGGTAGGATCCAACAAAATCATAATTTGTAACAATTCTTTATTGCACAGTGATGGCTGCTTTCATGCTATTTTGTTTGCCTGCCAGCATGTTTTAGAAAGATATTAAGCTGAAGTGGAAATTTGTAAAATTGTAACATGAGTGTTTCACTTTTTTCAGGTTGCTGCATGGTTTCAATTCCGAAGGCATCCATTTCTCATAGATCCTACTAGAAGAATGAAAGGTGTTGCTTTTTGTCACCAAAGTCTTCCCTAAGCCAGAGCAAGTGCAAAGGGACAAGCTCTTCTCATGAGAGCAGTGAACAGAATATGGTGTATACTCTTGGGCTCTTACTAAAATGTTAAATGCAGTTTTATCACGGACAGTAGGCAAGAAGCTGCTGCTTGGTATTTTAAAGGCAGTAAATTCTTTCACGATTGAAGTGAGCTGCTGGACTTCATGGGTATTTCTAAACATACTCAGAAATGGATCAATGCTGCCATAACTGAAATCTGTTCTCTGTTCATGGACTTCGCCTCAGTATATTCTTGCACAATACTTGACAGTACAATCCATAACTCTGATCTGGACAACAACAATGGAGCTGTGATCATTCCCTTTGTGTTTGTTTGTTTTAAAGTGTGTTTAAACACTTTTGATTTGACATATGTGTTCCTTTCGGTAGTCCTCTAGTAACTACTGGCATTCCAAGTCTGTTAGTAATCTGCTTTGCTTTGAGAAATCCCAGAAACTGTTTCTCAGGGACAAGGGCATTTATTTTGTGGACTTGGTGTCATAAACAGAAACATTATTGAGGGTACCTGAAACTACCAGTGTAATCACCTTTACCCTCTCTTCCCCCCCCGCCCCCAGACAGTAACCAGAAGAAAAGGCCAGATCTCATAAGCATGGACAGAGGGTGGTGGGTTTTTTTGGCCAACCGTAAATTCAAGCAACTGTATTTGTAAGATAATTATTTCACCCTTCAAGGCAAGAAGTTTTAGCATAGATCAGAGCTTTCAGTGAGACTTAACAGCAACGTATGCCTATGGCATCACAGAAAGGTACTGAAGTGTCTTAATAGAGATTGGTTATATATAGGAGTTGCTAAGGACAAGGAAGTTTGCATTAACTCTGCATAGCAGCTGTCAAAAATAACAAATAACTCTGTCGTATCATGCAGGAGTGAAGATACCACGTCATTTTTTTTCAAGTAGAGCATAGTATCTCTTTCTATAAGGCAGCAGTTTAGTAGAAAAGAGGCAAATTAGCAAAATCTCTAGGATAAGCTTTTCGTTTATACACATCATTGAATTATGAGGGATGGAAAAGACACCTTAAGTCCAGCTAGCACCACCATTGACATCCCCTGTCAGTTCCTTAAAAGTCATTGATTCAGAAGCACATTTAGAAGTAGAGTTGAACTTGCAGGTATCCTGAGATGTTAACTTCAAAAACTGAGCTGCTTATTTATTTCACACTTTGATCAAGAATTCTAGTGCTGCTTCACTGCATGCAGAACCAAATTATGAGTCAGGTAAGTAGCCACAAGGAACATGCTCAGACAAATAAAAATGGTGGAGACTGTCACACTTCATAAAGACTACTGGTTTACAGGATAGGAATCAAGGTTTAGGATGCCCAAGTCCTTTAATTCCAGTCCATCATGGCAATGGGCTACAGGAAGTCACATGCCATAACCAGCCATATCAGGTTATCTTGATTCTCAGGATCAGTGTAGATCACACATAAAAGCAGGCTCTGGCACAAACACTGGCTGTAGACACAGTTTCAGCTTGCATGTGCTACCTGATGGCACATGTTAATTTACACAACTTAGTAAAAAGCTGCTGAAAGTGGACTCCTTCCTGTCTGCTTTGGTTATAATGGCAGTAAGCCACAGCCTGGCTGTGGCTCTAGGGTTGCATGGACAAATAGTATGGAAGCCAGTGTTTCTCATGTAGGATGAGCGTCCTTAGAAATTTTCTAGAATTTTCTAGAGCAGATTCAGAGGAACCCTATGGTATTCTAGAATAACCTGTAGTATCACCTGCTAAGAGAAGGTGCTGTACCCTATTGGTGTTTTTTTGTTTTAACTGTGATGGATGATAAATGTTGCTAAAGAGATGTGATGTTTCTTTTAAGATCTGCAAAACTCAAGTCAGGACAGTGCTCTGGGGAACTTCCCATATGACAAACTTGCTCAGAAGACCTGGCTCCAGAAGTTAAATACTTCTTTTACAAAACTGTAACTGATGTGCTGACAAATTTAACCCCCTCCGAAAGCATAACAAAAATTCTCAGATGTAATTCATTTAATAGCTTAATTTATTAAACACATTATGTAAAATCTACGTTGTTTCAGATTTCATGTTTACACACAGGAGGATCTTTATCTTCAACCATGATGCGACAAGAGCTCCCCATAGCCTACCTTTCTATGGGAAATACAAACATTAAAACACTACAAGAAGTTCTGGCTCATGTTTCTCTCTTTTCATCGCCTTCCCTTTATTTCCCCCCCAGGTCTGGCTTGTATTCCAAAAGTGATGTTTAAACTGTTCCAAAGGAAAGTCTGCTGATACAAACTCCTGGAAACAGGGAGAACTCCTAGAGAGGTCTACAGTTCTTCATTTGACAATAAGTTCTTACATGAAAGGTCAAACTTTTTGGATACTGACTTGCAAAAATAACTCGAGTGCCACCATCTAAAAAGTGCTGATACATGTGGCGCCATTTGTGAGAATTCAGGTACTTGTGGGATTTCTATTAGCGCTAGGTAGAGGTATTGTGCAAAATCGTCAAATGATGCAATTTCACCCCACTTTTCAGCTGCTGGCACTGTACAAAGGGAAAAATAGGTATTAACTACTTCTTAAAGCAACAGAACTACTCAAACTACCGGCAAACTACGGTTAATGTACATGTAAGTTTATCATGCATTAAAAGCCAAGTTTTTAAAACAGCATGTGAAAGGCCAGTATGGATGTATTTATCCCCAAAGTTTAACAGTTAATCTATCCATACACAGCACTATCACACCATACCACATACCGTATATCTGCATTATCCTAAGATATCTCCTCAGTACTTAAACATTACCCTTTATTATACATCAACTAATTTATATTTTTGTGGTTTTTTGTTGGTTTGTTGATTTTTTTTGTTGGTTTTTTATTATTACAGATAAAACGTTAACATTATATAACCATTCTTTATGGTATTCAAATAAAACAAGATTCCAGATTTTTACATGGAAAATGGAATGTCCAGCTGTTTTTTCACTCCTAACAGCTTGCAGTTCCTGTTAATATGATATGGCACATCCTGTGAAATGAAACTAGCCACCAAAAAATAAGTATTAAAACACATCGGAAATGTACACGCACTAAAGTAATTTATACTGACAAATGAGGAATGTAGTTTTTTAAGGCTGTGCTTCAGAAAGGATGTTTAGGGTTAAGTAGCCTTCATCAAGGCACAGAATAGAAAGAGGTAAGCACAGCTGTCTGTAGAAGAGAACTTACATAAACCACTAGTGAGGTGTGCATGCACGCCACAATTTAAAACTGCACAGCTGGTACTTGTAACAAAACTGAACATGGTCAGAAGGAAGTGCTGTGACTTTTTAATGGCCACAGTTTTACTTCATTATTATAAACAAATGTCATTATTTGAATAAAAGAAATATTAAAAACAAAGTGCTTCACAGATCTGAACCCTGTATGGATGTGCTGTCTGGTCTAGAAGCATTTTGTAGACATCATAAAAGCATTTCACATAAAACTGAAAATGTCATTCAGGTGAATAAGAAACAGGACATTTCCACAGACATTTCTAACGCTTTTACACTTTCAAGTAGTTGAGTTTCCCCGGCCACTGGGTTTTGTAACAAATGTGTGCTACAGCAGTACGGGTTCATGGATTCCTTTAGCAGCAAAGCCCCATTTCAAAGGGCACGTGGTCTTTTCGGGTTGATCTGTTTACTGGCCTGTTCCTCCTCTTGCAGAGCTGCCCGGAATGATTTCACTTTGTCTAATGAAAAGAGAACAGAATGAGTACTGATGTGCCTGCGCTCAACAGATCTAGAAACTAAGCCCTGATCTTTTGCATCCCAGTGCTAGTGCACAACAAAGAACACTCCTACACAAAAATAGCTGATGCTACAATCTACAAGATTAAATTCAATACTCACCATACAAACAGGTTGCTTAGCAACTTAATCCTTTCTTAGAAGCTACCCCTGTCTTTAGGCAGGATAGGTTTGTAAACTGCACAACTGCATTCCCAGAATGTAAACTATTCACACACATTCTCCTATCTTAAGAGAATCTAAGGAGATACACATGACGCAAGTCCTTTTCTTTTCCAGCACCTTCCAAACCACCCTTAAAGGCATACAAAATCATATTTAGCATACAGTCAGCCACTTCTGTACATTCTAAAACCCAGAAGACTAAATTCTAGTCACCACTGTTTTCCCATGAGCGTAAAAAGCATTTGTGAATAAAGTTTGGAGCTTATTCGCTGTAAATAGTTAAATGCATCATTCATTTGTTTCATCGTGACTAATAAGAATGGGAAAAACCTGAGAAAGGAAGTCTGGCATCCTCATACTTCCATTCCTGTTACCTTCCATTCCCCAGTAATATACCCAAGAATGGGAAGAAATCAAAATGACAGCATGAAGATATCAGTCCCTCAGTGACCATTATGCACCATAAGCAGAACACAGAAGATACGGACTGTTTGACTTAACAGGTGTTCTCCCCAGGAAAACTACAGATGTATCATGTTGCCTATAAAGACGCAAAGATCTCTTAGAAAGCATTTTATCTCCAGTACTTTTTTTCAAAAACAGTATCTAGTAAACTTTTGGAGAACAGGAAGTCACCTAGATTGTATTTTTTCACTGCTGGTGTCTCAAACCATCTTTTGAAGAGGAAGTCATCATCCATAAAAAGAAAATGAACTTCCAATTCCTAGCTAAAGGATAACTGGCATACTGACAAGGCAAGCAGGCCACACCTGATTTGCTTGATCTATTCTTCTAGTTTATAGCAGATACTCAGACTAACAACTAATAACTAAACTAACAACCAAGACACTTAGAGCTGGATGCCACTCTTACGTACAATCTTAAAAACATGACAGCAAGCTCCCTGCAACACTACAGAATGCAACAGAACTGCAGCTGGGAGTTTCTGCTACTTTTTCCTCATTGTATTGCCTCTGGGTTTTTTCCTGCAGTTATTTATTTTCTGACCTTCCTTCAGTGTTTTGGAAAGAAGGAAAAAAAAAATTTGCAGGATCGAGCTTATACTTCCTGGAGATAAAGCACACTCTTCCTTTAAATTAGGATAAACTGGGCACAAATGTGAACTTGTTCACAGGCAGCAAAATAAATGTTCCTTCCACAGGACACTGCAGGGCAGCATAAGTGGGTAAAAAAGACCCTAGAATATAGTCACACTTTTTTCCTCCTCATCACTACTGCATGTCTCCATGGCATATGCTAAAATTACACAGAAACGTGATTAAAAGCAATTTACCTCTAAGTTCAGTCAGAATATCAATTTTTTGCTCTAGAATTGCTTCAAGTTGGGTAGCATAAGAATCCACATCATAGTCTACTTCTTCTGTCATCTCAAGAAGAAGTTTTTCAACTTCCAACCATCTAATAGATTCCTAGACAAAAGTTAAAAAAACCAAAATATATCAGGCAAAGTTTCAAGAGAAGTGTCAAGACAGAGATGATTTAAACTTTTTATCAAAATTACCACACATTACTGTCTAGTTGCCTCAATGTAACAGATATGAAACCTAAAATGAAATTTATTTCAGCAAAACTGTGCCTTTTCTACATTATTTTTTAATTCCAGTGGTCATATCAGCAACAGGTAAACTCTTCAAATTCAGAACATTAGTAGCTGCAGAGCTCAGAAACTCAACAAACAGAACTTTATGTTATGGTTGTGTCCCCTTAGGCAAGCCTCAAACTTTGAAGTCAAGCTTTAATTTTAATAATGAACTGGTTACCACTGACTGTACTCCTAGAGTCATTAATACAGTCAGAAGTCAAGATAATTTTGTCCTGTTTTGAGAGAAGCTGAATAAAAGATCTATTTTAAACTCACTAATTGCATGACCTAACTACACATAAGAATACCGGTAAAGGCTGGTTAAAGCAACACTTAGGCATCTTTGAACACCGAATTTTTTTTAAAAAAAGGAAAGAACAAAAAGAGAAAAAGTCTTGCAACAAAGGCTTGAAACAGAAGCTTAAATCTTACAGACCCATACAAAGCTGTGATCAGGAGAACTGATCCCATTGGAAATGCTTTGATTTAAAAAAAGAGAGCAGCTGACAGTTCTAGGAATGCTAGGCCTGACATAGCAAAATAAAGTCTTTCTCTCTGTGCTCAGTAACCCAAGAAAAACTGAAAATGTAGTCCAAACCCCATGTTTATTTTTTGGCTTTCAGGACATAAGGATTTTGCATTGGAATAAGACTCATCTCATCTTTTACATACAAGAGAGAGAAACATCAACATCTCTACAGCATGACTCCTTGCGTTGATATATTTTAGCAATTTTTATTAGGAAAGGATCTTTTGTGTCAGCTGCTTATAGGAGAAAGCTGGTACAGCTGGTAGATTTTCTGTAAGTCCAGCCCGGGTACATGCATAGCATAAACAGGCCATGCTACAAACAAAGGAACCTAAGGCTCAGACACATTTCCTTCCAGTGACTGCTGGAAGGAGCAATAATCTTCAGCAGAAGGCCAGATGGACACACAGATGCAATAACATCTTTAACTAATGAAGTTTGTCTCTTGAGAAGTCACAAGCATTAGGACACAGCCATAGCATATGGCATATGATTTTCACACTTCTGTATGTTTTACTTCAGGGCTAATGTTTCACAATAACTAAATCTCTACATCTGTTGTAAAATATGTTATTTAGCATTCCACTCTATTATGAACACACATCAATGTTCCACTAAGCAAGATACCTAAATTGAAGAGATATGTGTATTCCCTACAGGTTTATTGGTCTGCTGTTCTCTGGAAAACAGACAGCCTACCTGAAGGCTCTAAGGTTATGAAAACAACCAACCATATTTCCTTCTGAAAACTAGTAACTCATTGCCACAACTTATTTTGTGAGTGTAAAAGGCTTCATAGCACTGACAAGCACTACCCTGCATGTGGCAGCATTTCTTCCAAAGCCTCTGACTAATAGTGAATGAAAACCTCTATGTAGCTGTAAAATTGAAGCAAGCAGACAGTCTGAAACACATGTGTCTCTTCTGGATTTCAGACATGTCACAAAATGATACCCAGATACAATACCTGGAGGTAATATTGCCATATCTTAGAGGGAGATTACCACACAGAAATGGTGCTGGTAGAGACATTACTGTTAAATGCCAGCCCTGGCAAAGGAAAATTTTGCTAAATTTCTATGCTTCTCATTCATCATAGAGACAAAGGTTAGTAGCTATGGAATCCATGGCCTTAGCATAATAAATCAATTTAGAAATTTTTAACAGATTAGAATAGCCAGGTGTCTTCCTACATCTTTAAGAGTATGCACTTTCATTGTGAAAACATGAATTCCTGGATTAGGATGAAACAAAGTAGAGCTCTATCTTTTACCTGGAAGACAGTCCTGTGGTCTTCTACTACTTGCTCTTCCATTTCTACCATTTGTGACACGGCTTCATGAAAAGTAAACAACTGTGGAGAAACTTCCTCTTCCTAAAAGAATATGTTACGTTAGTGTGGAAAGAACTGTGGCTACAGAAATATATTGAATGTAATCTGTTCCAACACAGAACATGGAAGGAAAGATGCAGAAGGCAAAACCTGTCAAAAACAGAATTTACTACTACTAACAAGAAAATCTCCAGGAATGAGCAGAAGGGCCAACAAATAAAAAATATTTAGAGTTAAATTCAGTTAATATTCACAAAAATTTTCCAGTCACTAATCCTAGCAAATAACAGAAAACAGAATATTCCACATAAAAATAACAAGCTGAAATAAAGGGAAGAGGAAACCACAAGGGAAGAATTCATAATTTCTAGTAGGTTTCAATGCCTACAGAAAACTCTGATTTTCTGTCAGGGCTTTTTGTTATGCATGCTGCAACAAACAGGCAACAGTTTAAAAAAACCCCAACAATTACATTAAATACATACCAGAAAATCAAAATTAAATTAATCCTTTGGAAAAAAAGCTAAATGTGAAGTGAAAAATCTAAAATGTACATAGTGATTCATACATTAGAAAAATGCACTCATGGATTTACAAACTGGGGCGAGTGGGGCTTTTCTAGGAATGAATACTTAAAAATAAAAAGGGAAAGTGCAAGGTAGGCTGTAATTAATGTTTTCGCAAGACAGTACTGTTCATTATACAATGTTTTTGAAATATTTCTGAAAGGTTAATTTCATTCCACATGAATAATGAACAGGTATGATACGAAACGATATCTGGCAGGAAGGACTGTCCAATGGGGAGCTCTCAATCACCAGCACATTCTTATGAAACACAGTCCTGGAAGATATGCCCATCACTAAACTGAGAAATACTGCAGACACCACAAAGAGGTGTCTGAGAAGAGTGAGGATAATAAGGATTTTTCTTTCTATTTTTCATCAGCATTTTCACAAACTGAGTTTTAACCCCTATTGAATATTTAGGGAAGCAAGACTAGGGCTGATAACCAGCAAATGCCCTTTAGAAGATGCCTCCCAGCTCCTTACTCCAGCAGCACAGGGAGGTATGCTGGGAACATCATGTGGTTCTCTTCCAAAACAGCGCCCTGGGGTTTCATCCCAGGAAAATCAGGATGCAGGAGGAAGAATGATGGCTAGCCAGATTTCTACATGGAGAGAAAGGCGAACTCACGTGAAATGGGGTTTGCATGCAGGGAAAATAATGCTCAAAACCACAAAAACTGTTAAATAAAACAGACAAATGTCCCAGATAAATGCACACTACAGATCACCAGAGCCTAGAGCAGACTCTGCCTAGACATTAAAAGCCCTAATTCTAAGGAAGATTACAAAAAAACACAAAACCAAAAACAAACAAACAAACAAACAAACAAAAACCCCAAACCTTTAATAAACACTTTTGGGTTTGGTTTTATTTTTGTATGGAAACTAACATAATACCATAAGCGAAAAGGTGCATTTACTTACTTAAAGGTCTTGCTAACACATGGTAGAAATACACATTCATTTGATTTTGTTCTGCCACTGTATGTCATCATGTCTTTCCATGTAATACTGTAAACTACTCACATTTTGCTCACAAAGCAGTTTGAGATCATCTCTTTGAGGAGAGCTTCCCACACCCCACTGTGTCTCCAAGTCATCCATCTGATTGGGAGCATGGTGTATGATGGAACGGATATCTCCTGCAGCACTGGGATCGACCGTCAGCTCCTTCACCCTACGAGCAGAAAATGTTCCATTTGTAAATTAGTAACCTCCTGTGCAAAAGAGTCACAACCAAAAATAAAGCTATATAGGCTTATGTGCAATTAATTCATTTTGTAAAGAAGATGATGATGTCAGCTTCAGAGATTTAATGTACTTTCAGTGACAAAAAGATCATAGTCTAATTTGTAAAAAGCAGGGACTGTTGCATTTTTACTACTTGCACGCAGAATACAGCCAATCTTTTAGCAAGAGGCATTTTCTGATTAAACCCTTACTACTTTTTAATAGTTAGAAGGGCAAAAATCTCAACCCCCTGAACATTAACTCCTTAACAATGAGTGATAATTGAAAGAAAAGTTCATTCAGCACCATAGACCTGACCATCTTACTTTTCTTGCATACAAAATTGCACTTTAAAAAAATTAGTCAATCAGCACCCCAATAACTGTTACAAGCAAATCAACCAAAAATCCTGAAGAAAATAAATTGAAACCAAGTATTTCAGACAAAAAATAATCCTTTAATTAATTTCAAAGGTGAAAATATTTTAATAAAAAGTTAGGCTCTTGCAGCATGAAAGTAGTTTAAAGATTAATAATGCTTCTGTCAAACAAATGCCCATTTAAAATCAAGTTTATGAAAGATGCATAAGAGTCTAAAGTATAGCAAGTTTTAGAACACATTCTTCATTTATTTAATGGGAAAATTTATTTTTTTTCTCAAATAGCACTTCTTTACTACAATGGAAAATATTTTTCATTTGTCTTTAGGGTAATGAAAAGTTTATTTATATGTACGAAAATTGTCTTTTTCAGAGATACTCAAGTTATCCTAAAAAAGAATTGCCAGATTTGGTCCACTAAATATACAAAGGTGACATCACCATTTTTTATTTTTTTTTTTAATGTATGAAGGAAACTAGCAAGCCTGGATACAGAATGTGGATGTTTAAGGAGGGTGAACAAAATACTGGGAAGATGATTGCAGATCATGCAGAACCATCACCTGCCAAACAAAAATAAAAACAAAATATGTGTGACTCAAGGCAAGGGGACTAATGAAGGTTGGTCTGTAAAATTACACAGCCAAAAAGAAAACTTAAAAATAAAGATTCCATGTATAGAATGAAGTAGACCTGGTGTTTGAAGGAGAAAAGTCGTCATACTCATAGGAAGGAGAGAGATCAGAGCGACTGCCACTACCCTGTGAGAAGGGAATGTCCGAAGGACTAATTCCAAATTCCTTTACTCTGCAGCAGCAAAATACAGTGGCAAATTAAAAGAAAATGTTCTCATAAATACAGTTAAAATGACAACTCTTTGTTTAGCATACTTCTTTAATAGTTTAACTACAAAACTATTTTTATACTAAAACACAAGTGCGCCCACATATTTAAACTTTCTGCAAACAGTTCGGATCACTAACAAAACTGAACAATAATTTGCAGGACACTGTAGTAACAGTGTTTTCAGAAGATTAATTCCAGATTTTGGGTTGTATAAGTTAGAAAGATTTGGTCTACATTCAATATTTCACTAAATGACTCCTTTCAAAATATCAAACCACTTCAGCTACAAAACCTTAAATTCCATTCTGCCTCCTTTCTTCACTGCACACACTCTAGTGTCCAGCACCTAAAAACTAACTGTAGTATGTAAATGATGTATTGTTAGAAAAAAATAAAAAAACTATACAAAACATATGAAGCAACATTACAGTGACAGGTATATACTCCATAAAAACATACAATTTTAACACCAGTTTCAGCACAACTATACAGTACACTAGGAACAGATGTTTAATTAGTTTTGTAGTTCTATCAGGGGTAAAACCTCAAACGACTCTTGAATGTAGAAGGTCCTTTGTTATGTTACTGCAAGCAGAGGAGTAGATGCCTCCTTCTCATCAAGAAGAAAATCACATAGACTGGTCCAACCAAAGCAGGTTTACTACTAGCTCCCTTGATCTAGACCCAGTGACATTTGGATATTGAGAGGAGCTGTCAGTAAGCCTTCCTAGCAGACCTCATGCCCAGTCAGTGACTGGTAGTGGTGCCCAGCCAACCAGGAGCAGTCGTGATTCTGTCCTGCCTTTCACTGTGGCCTCTCCTGGCAAAACCAGGGTTTCTGATGGCTCCTGTCTGCTGTCTTTGTTCTTTGCAGCAAAGAATGAGGTGTCTCTGGATCTAGATCTGACGGCAGGGACATGCAGGACCTGATCACCTCATCTCCATTAACCTGCATTAAACTCCATAGAACTGCAGCATGTGAGTTCCTCTTTTACACTCACTGCAGAGGATTGGACATTTCCTTAGAGCAGTACAGGTCTCAGAGGTGCTGTATCTGCCTCTGGAGGTGTTAATTTCTCTACAGTCATTGTGAAGTCTGTTGGATTTACTGCCTCTTTGCTTAGGGGTCTCAAATATTTGCCTGAATTTGTGAAGTATGAAATTTCATAGGTATGTATAATACAGATTGACACCTACAGACAAATCCACCATGAGGATGAAAAACAATCACATCACAAAAAGGTATTTTAGCTAACATGCCAGGGGTTCATCATAAACATTGACTACCTCTAATGCAAAGGATGGGCCCTCCAGAGTAGGGACAAAACTAACATTGGCATCTCCCACATATCTTGCAATCCACATTATCCATCTCTGGATAACAGTGTGGACACAATTTCTATTGATTCCACTATATGGTTCCAAAAAGTGACAATTTAAATTAAACGCCTAGGTCAGTAATTTGGTTTTAGTCTTATTAAGAAATTCAAACATGATCAAATTATTCAAGTAGCTAAAATAATCATACATCATGGAACAAAACAATTTCAAATATCTGTCATCAACATCTGGTATAGATATAAGAAATAACATTTTTCATACCTATTTGCATATCTCAGTGTATTTAGAGTGTTTTCACATGATGCCATCCCTGGAGAAATTGTAGCAATCTGGAGAAAGCAAGCCACATGTTAACAAAATGCTTTGTACAGTTGAAGGGGCAGATGAATTCAAGTTAACTTTATACACTTTTTTAATCTCCAGTTTCATTTGCAATTTTCTACAAAAAATGTCTGCCAGCATCTCAGGGACATAGATATCCAGTCAAAGCTTCAATTTAAATTTTTTAACCAAACAAGGAACACCAAGAATTCACAGAAATTCAATCAATTTCTCCAACTTCACCATCTAGGTAACGTAATACATAAAGGCAAAACTCCAGCTGAAAAAATAAGACTCCTCAAAAAGAGAAATATGCCTCAGTAGATGATAAGTCTAATATATCCTCCAAACAATCACCAGATTCTTTTTTGTATCTTTGAAGACTGTTCTCGGCTCAAGGAGACTTTATGCTGATTTTGGCTACAATCAAAACCCCCCAGTTAATATTATTAAAGATAAACTTAAGTATCTCCCTATGGAAAGACTTATTTTTTCCTAAATTAAAATGTATCTGTAAACAATACTTGGATGTCAGACTTTTCATCAGACATATCTGGTATCTAAACGGCTTTCCTTTTCCAGTTAATTAAGATACACTGAAGATAGCACCTTATTTCCTGAACTCAGCAAAAACTGTGATTGGGCAACAGCTGCACCTTTATTTGTCCTAGTTTTCCACCTATATTCCTTTCAAGAGAGCGGTAAAGGCTCTACTCACAACAAACACCCCTATGATCCTACACACTGACATTTTTTGTGGCATCACAGACTTGGGAGACTGAAACTGATGGTGATTAGACAATCCTGCTCTTCTCTTATAACCTGCTGCTGACATTTCTGTACAAAACTACAGGTTGTCATCCCAAGAGGAATTTCTCTTTCTGGAGAGAAAGGAAAAATATGTCATGGTAGAAGTGGGTTAGAAAGCCTAAAGAGCCTGCTACCATGCAGATTTAAGTTTAACCCTCTAACACTGGCACACATCAGCTACTAACGAAAAAGTAAGCATAGATTTAAGAAGAGCACATGATTGCATATCTCTTGTTCTGAGTGCTAATTAACAAAAACCTACAAGTTCCTAAAATGCTTCCAGTCTTGTGAAAGATGCATGCCTCTTCTCCATCAGTTCAATATTCAGAGTATGCCACAGACAGGCACCTTCAAAGTGACAGCATCTGTCTTCCCAAGGAATCGTTACATGTGATACAGCCCTGCTTTCCTGAGGACAGATAAACCTGCCTGACAATGGGAAGTGGTGAATGAATTTCGTGTTTTCCTTTTCTAGTGTTCACGTCTTTTGCTTTGCCTCTATATAACAATTGCTGTAACACTAGGAGACTGCTCCAACATCTAAAAGAGCATAAATAGCACAAGAAGCAGTGCAGCTGTTATAGGGAAGTGCCTCTGTAAGTGCTGTCGACCACATGGATACCCTGTTCAGGGCACGTGAAGCTGTACACAAATCTCGGATGTGCGACGTCTCCCAGTCCAGGCAGGGCAGGAGGACTCCGACCATTTTGTTGCTCACTTCCGAATTCCAAATGAGGATAGAAAAAGCTGCACTGCTTAAGGACAGGAATACCTTTAAGACCTGTAATTACCATTCTTCCTATTTTGAATGAGTCTACATTGCTTATAAGGCCCCACAGTGGGATCAATGGCCCTGGTGGGACACCGAAGTCTGCAGGCTCCTCCTCGTACCCTGGAGGGCTGAAGGCTCTGGCACTATAGCACGTCAAGGATGCAACATGTCAAGAAGCAGCACTGGTTAAGAGACTATTAAAGACTATTCTATGTAGTCACATTGTAACTTTCAAATGGAGATAAATTACCGTATTATGCAACTCTTCAAGAACAACTTAAAATGGTTTCTCAGGCAATTTAAGGATAAGAACAGTATAACTTCAATGAGTAATAAAGTGCAAAAAACCCTATTTATGCTGACAGTACATCTCTGGATTTCTTTTGAAGAAAGCAGATCTTAGTCATAACTGTCTACGTTACAAAGTTATTCCAAGTATCTTTCTGCAATTAAAAAAAAAGTCCCCAAATCATAGTTTAATTTTATATTTCAAAAAGAATACTCTATCCCTAAAGACACTAATTTTACATTTGCAACATGGAGTCCACAAACAATAAAAGGAAAAGATATGTAAAATTGAAGCGTAGAAACTACCAAATGAATTTTACTCAAATATCCTACTTACAGATCACAATGTCAGAAAATAAGTGGAAAACATGCAGCAGGTGTTTTATAGCAGGCCATTTCAGGAATTTCAGAGTAAGTTAAAATCACAAGACTTTACTACATCATTTTATATGCATTCCATAATGAAAAAGCACAACATAGTTGCAAAATGTTTTACTCAAACAGCACATTAGAACATTGGATTAAATATTTGACTTGTTGAAAAATCCCTTAGTTGCTAGCTGGGGTTAAATCACAATTGTATCTTAAAGTAAAACTTTGATGATTAAATACTTGATTAAAAAATATTTAGTTCAAGAAACACTAAAAGAAGAATGTCACAAGCGGTCCAAGTGCTAAGAACTGCAGGGCAATATAACAGAAGAATGAGTTTGAAAGCAGTATCTCATCCTGAAAGAGGCTTATGCTTAATTGTGAAGAGACTGTCATTATGTAAATAAGAAAAAAAATAAATCAGGAATATTTCCACTCACTTTAAGAGTGGAGTTCTTCCTTAATTAAGAACTTCCACTAAATATTCACAAATATTAATTATTTGATATGCAGAGAGTATCTTCCAATAGGCTAACTTTTCCAAGCTCCTTCAGCAGTTTGGATACATTAGCTTGAGGATGCACAGCTTAGCTTCCAATCCTGCATAGGATTTATGAAGTTACAGAATCACAAAATTATTTACTTTGGAAGAGACCTCTTAAGGTCATTTAGTTCAACCTCCCTGCAGTAAGCAGGGACATCTTCAGTTACATGAGGTATTTCTCAGTGAGAAAGAAAGCAGTCCTGTCTCTTCATCAGAAAACTGGAAAAAAAAAGTTAACAATAATGCTATTCTACCACCATTTTCAAATTAGAACTAAGGGGAAGACTAGGCTGTCCTAATACCACAATTTTCACATTGTGGTCTGCAAAGTTCTTTGGCCTCTAGATTAAATAATTTCAAGGATTCTGTGAAAAGTAACTAACACAAACAAGACTGGTAAACGGTGTGCATTGCAGAGAGATGAGATTCTCATAAGGAGAAATTTTAAAAATGCACAAATAAGACAATTGGGCATCAGTGCTTTTATCTGTCCTTTCTTCTGTGTCAGAAGAATTGTTTTTCAAACTGATGCAAATGCACATTTACATCTATTCAAAAACTATTTACCTATTTATATATACTGATGTATTTGTACATTTATACTACTTAATAAATAGTGTCTATAATAATTTCAACTTATATTTTAGATATTACAGCTAGATATACTTACAAATATTTTACATACTTATTTACAACTATCCATGCCACCTATCCCAATAACTTCCTCCTCAACAGCCTGAAGCATATCTGATGCCCTTGATACCAACTTAGGTCATCTAAAGATCTTAACTCACCACTGTATTTCCAGTCCACATCACCTTTTCCAGAATTTTGCAACAACTAACAAGACTCCTAGCCTGCCTAGCTAGAAAACTAGAGCAAGAAATAAGAAAGGTCAATAAAAAGTGAAAAAGGAGCAAGTTATCTGAAATCACAGAATCGCTTGGGTTGGAAAAGACCTCCAAAATCACTGAGTTCAACCATTTACCCAGCCAAGCCTATCACCATGCCCTAAGTGCCACATTTACAATCTTTTAAATAAAAGCGGTGACTTGACCACTTTTCGGGGCAGCCTGTTGCAATGCCTGACAATCCCTTTGGTGAAGAAATGTCTCCTAATATTCAACCTAAACAAACCTGAAATCTCTCTGTTGAAATCACCCTCCACACAAAGTGTCCATTAGTGGAAAAATTTTAGTCCAACACACTGCCAGTAGCAAGTAACAAATTTAAACATAAAAGCCTAAATTCACAGTGTCTTTTATCTTTGTAATTGTGAGAACAGTTCACCAAATCAACTTACCATACAGGTACGTGAGTTTTCTCCAATGAATGAATCTCTTAGCACCTGAGTAAGTTTACTTGCTCTGAAGGGTGTATGAGGTTTATTTCGGCCTAAGGCTCTAATGCACTCCTGAAAGAACAAAGAGGTTTTTTAAAACACGTTAAGTGAATATAATAAAAATGTAATTCAGAATGAGAAAATGTTCACTTTATTGTGTTGCTTTTCCCTCAAATATCATTAAAATTTACCACTTAAGCTTGGATTCAATGAGTGTTAGGCTTATATCTTTCTTTAAGCTCAGTAGAGAGAAAGAAATTTTAAAATTACTTAGAAGCCTAAAAACTGCCTGAATATTATCCAAAATGTTTACAGCTATTCTATCCATCAACAAAACAAAACAGTGTTGATGTTAAATGTTCAGCCTAACAATTATCCCTGATTATCAGCTACAAAAGCCTACAATCTCTGCTAGAAGCAGCAGCATGGACAAGTATATGTGTTAACTGTACCAATTAAAAGCAGTAGCTTTAATTCTGATTTTACTACTGACTTTCTTTAGAGCTTGAAAGAAAACAAATTTTCTGAAAGCTTCAACAGGTCACAAACCTAGCAGTCACAGCTCTCTATTGATGTACACAGAATTGGAAGACATTTCAAAACAGTCATTACCTGGTTTAAAATATTATTTATGTGAAGAAAAAAAAAAAGGGAAAAGGTCTCCTTTTTTATTCACAGAGGCATGGGGCTACACTAATATTTGCAACTGGTTGGGTTTCAGCGAGCAACACAGTATAGATGTAAATATTAAGAAATTCTATAGAAGTTATAGCAGCAACTAAGCACAACAGTGCAAACCAAGATAGCATTAATCTAAACATCACTTCTGTCCACTCAGTGCTCTAACATCATCTAATCATCTAATAAGTTACTTATTATGCAAAGAAAGTTTTATTTTAAACTTTTGTGGCTTTGTCATCATAGAATTTTGACCCTTAATTCAGATTCTGCCTTTGCCTTAGCATTTTGCCTACAGACATCTCTTTAAATGCAAAGTTTCCTTGGTGCACTTTTAACACATCTACACAGAAAACCTCTACAAACAACCACACTTCAAATGCTTTTCAAATTAGAGCTTTGCTTTTAGCTGTACTAACAGATACAATGGCCTTTGTGTTACATGAATAGTTTTACTGAAGTTCAACTAATCCGTCAGCTGCATACACATCCTTGTGGCCTTTTGAAATTTCCTAGAAACAGCTTCTTCCCAAAGCCAGGCTAAAAACTAAAAAAGAAAGCATGGCAGCTGTGAAACAGCATAAAACTGAACTAAAAATGGTTTGGAATAAATCTTCCATGACACAGGATGGAACAAACACAAGGGCAAGATGGCTTTAACTGAAGTCACTACTGAAAAAACCAGCCAGCTGAATTTTACAGAATTGTGCAGCAAGTCTGAAGCTTGTTTAACATGAATTTTACATTCAAGTGCTAAAACAGGACTCAATACTTATAAGTGAGCAAGGCCGTGTATTCCTTGAGTGTTTTTAATCTATACATTGATACTACACTTGCATAAAGAGAGGAGCATATAAAACAGGAAGAGGCGACACAGATCTTAAACAAGTGGCATTTCAAAGTAAAAACAGTGACAAATGTGTATGTTGAATTACTGATACAGTGATCAACAAGTTTAATTAAGATATTGTCATTTGCTATAATGATTTCTAGCTTGCTTACTCCTGAAAAGTTGGTATTGGGTTATCTCCTTATTAGTAAAAGATTATAGAAGGACACCACCAGCTTCTAAATTAATGGAGTTTTTAACTAGTTTTTATCAGAGCTTATCACAAAACCAGGTAACAAAATTACACTACTTCCATGTAGAAGTAGTATGACTTTCCCTTACAGAAACAACTTCCCGTACCAAAAATCTGAATAGGTTAATAGAGGACTGATACCCAGATACAAACAGTGAATCTTGGATTAGCACCAAATACCATTTCTCAGAACAGAATAGTTTAATTAGAACTTGACAATAGCTTCACGGGTTCTGATTACAGAAAGCTGTGTAATGTTTTTGGGCATAGATGAAAAAATGTAAAACTAACATATCACTGAGAAACTTCTATCTTCTTGTATCACCTTTTAGACCTCTGCAAGACTTCCACTTATTTTTATTTCCCTTTCCCCATGTAATTTAGATCAAAATCACCAATAAGCAGCAAAAGAACCTTTTGCTATAATTAAAAAAATAACTTATATGAATATTAACAAAATATGTTGTATGAGCACTAGCCAGTACAAAATCAACAACTGAAAAAAAGGCACCAAACCCAAACTCCCAAAATAAAAACAGCTTTATTCAATTACACTTGGGAAGAGTAGTAACCTAAACACGTTCCTTGCATTGTTTACTTTGATGCTAAAACAGAGCAGGCCAGAGTTTTTGAACTGCTGCTTCCAATTTTTCAATATACCATAAAATTTTGTAATGACGTACTATACATCACAATTTTGTGGCGGCCTGTGAAATCTGTTTAGCCAGATACCAGCTTCTCCCAAATTTATACTGGGAATAAAAAAGTATGCACAGTGATTTTGGGGTTCAGACTCCTTATATAAAACCACAGTGGCTGGTGCTGAGAGTAGTAATCCCAAGCAAAACTAACCAATAATAGAGATAAGTTCTGAGCATTCAAAACTACTGTTTCCTCAACTGAAATGGAAAAATTATTTTCCCTCTTTAGATTGACCCTCTTTTGAGCATTATAAAACAAACAAATCAAAAAGGCAAATGAATATTTAAATAGTATTTCATAGCTCTGCTGAAGTGTCCTGGACTGAGGTATGAAAATCTGGAAAGTGACTGTATCAGACAATTTGCTATGAAGAACTGTCAAAAATGGATTTCAGCTTACAAGACTGATTTTAATCTTATTTGTTAGTTCTTTCTGGACATGTTGCTGTTGTTTTGCTTTAATGCATATATTAACAGCAGTAAATAAATATGTTGTCAATGCAATTTGGTTTTTTATTTAAAAAAAAAATACTGAGATCGGTAACCATGGTATGAAATACTAACTGGAAATACTTTTACCAAAGTTAAGTCATTTGTCTTGTCATTTTAAATATGTATCAGACATGTCTACAAATTCAACCACCGGGGACTTTTTGTTCATATTGGTGGTTTTTAGTTGGCTTTTTTGTTTTGTTTTGTTTTTTATTTTACACAAGCAACATGTAAGTCGATAGCAGAATGTTTCTGCAGTGTTTCTACTTGGGAATGAACAAGTGTTCCTTCAGGCATTTAGAGGAAGAATCAATACATTATTCTACTGTCACATCGGAAGACAATGTAGACGAGCAACTTAAGAAAGAAAAGTTTCCTTAATAGTGACTGCTATTATATGTAGGCTTTCACCTACTCAAAAGCAATTAACAGCATTTAAGTTACCTTGAGTGCTAAAAGGCTCTTGTTAATTTCTGCACCTTCCAGTCGTGTCTGTCTGTCTGCACTGGAAGTATCTGCTCCCCTTTCATTGCCAGCCAAATCGATCAGAGAAAATTTACCATGCAATTTCCCTTTCCTTCTGAGAATAATCTGAAACACTGCATGGCTTCGAGATGAGTGTGCATTTGCAGATGTCTGGCCAGATGTCCTTTAAATGAGGGAAGAGAAGAGAAGGACACATGAATAGGTGAAGGACCATACAAGTTGAACACTATTCTCACAATGCTACTTTTTCCAGGGCAGATTCCTGTATTTTCTTTTGTTGACAGGACTCTTGTGGAAACTAGAGATGGGACTCTAATAACTGGATACACATAGTACAATTACACCTCTTTTTCCATCTCTTCAAACATTAATGGAAGACTAGTACCATTTTACCTCCCTTTTAAAAGCAAAAATAATCAGATCTTCAAGTATTTCAGATTATTAGAGAGTTTACACATAAAATGCTGGCAGCATTTTTATTTGATCATGCAGCAGTCCATGCACAAGGCTAATTTTAAAACCAACAAAGCTCAAGTCTTTAAAAAAAAAAATTAAAAAATGTGCTTAACCTCTGTCAGAATGCATCAAGGCCTTTTAGAGATGAAGAATCTGGCAGCATTCCAGATTTTAAATGACATGAATTTTAGTCAGTAAGCTGCTTACATAATACTTGCAAATCACATCCAGTTGAAAAATCATTTATTTCTCTCCAGAAGACAGAGAAACTCTTAAATATCTTTATTTAAGAGGCAGGTAGTTTCCTTACTTGCAGAAATCATCAAAACCTACATTGCATATTAAAAGACATCGCTATGAAGAGACACCAAAAAAATCTTGTTCTGATTTTTTTAACGTAGAGTGAAAAACTGGTGTAAGCTATTGAAGATACCTGCAGCTGTTGCCTACTTCAATAAGCTTAAGAACATCTTCAACACATTTGACTTCCCGCTCCTGTAATCCCACCACCTGGACTTGCTGTTTACCATCTTCTAACACTCTTAACTTTGTCTTCCTGTTCAACAAGTCAAAAACCTTATAGAAGAGGAAAAACAGAACAGTTAAAGAGGAGCTTTAAAATACATTCCTATTTCAAATTCTGTATCAAAATATGCAAGCCAATCACGGAAGAACATGACTGGAAGGAAAATGTTAAGAATTATTTGAAATACAGCTTTTAAGACAAAGAGGAAAAAAATATTTTATATGACAAGCTCAGTATCTTGTTTGTGAATGAGAAAATCCCCCTTCCTCAGAGAAAGACCTACCTTACCACTGTAGATCTCAAAAAATGTTGCATATACTTGAAGTTCTAACTTCTTGTAGTTTGGCTTCTTCAGCATTAAAAAGACATCTCGAGCTGTGAATACATTTCCAAAATAAAAAGAAATCCCATCATGTATTTTTATTAAGTGAAAACTCATTCATGTGTAACAGTCTATTTTATAGCATCTCTCATATTTTTCAAGAGTAATGGAAAGGGCCAGTTAACCAAGTCTAAAACTGTAAAGTCTAAAATGCCACATTACACTGGAAGATACAGAAGATCCCCAAATTATAAACTTAAAATTTGCTATTGTATTTTTTGAAGCAATCTGTATTTACATTACTGTGTAAGAGCTACACATCTAGAACTACTTTTGATGTCACCAAAGCTGTACTGTAATGCAAAAAATAAGTAGACTGTTATTTTGTACAACTGGGAATACAAAATTTATTGACCCAAACTAATCTGTCAAAAGCCAACTGATCAATAAAGTCTCACCTGCAAGTGCATATATGCCTTTAGAACAGTCTTGGTTCTTTCCCGAGAAGTCACCACCCATAGTCTAAATCATAAAGAAAAAGAGCAGTTTAAAAATCACAAAACTGTAACTTATATATTTCTCACTTATTAGAACTCATTTAAGTGTGTTGTACTTAAAAAGAATTGTATTCCTGACATGTATAAGAAATACTTACATGGGTTTTTCCACTGCCTGTTTGCCCATATGCAAAACAAGTAGCCATCCCCCTTTCAAATATGGTCTCCACTAAGGGTCGAGCAGTAAACCTTAAATGCAAAAACCAATAGTACTTAAGAAACTGAAGTACTTTAAGATGCCACTACCAAAAGAACAACAAAAATGTTAAGGCCAGAAGTGACAAAACTAGTCCTGAACTTTGAGAGCACAAAGGACATTTATACATTAATTTCTGAACAGAAGAGACTACCAGCTCTACTGCATTAAAATTTTCCAAATTTCTAAAATTTTGCCTAAAGCTACAAGATCACTCCCACGTATTTTACAATAATGTTATCATCCTTTAAACTCTCTTAAGAAAGAAAAGTTTCCTGGTGTAATGATCCAACACACCATGGCTTACTACACGGAGTATTTAGCTCTCTAAAATGACAAATTAACAAGACATTAATATAGGACAATGCAGCAGATATGATTTTTGTCAATATTAAAATTCTGCTGAAGGTTTTTTTTCCTCCCCAAATCAATTCTCAAGATTAAATTTGAAAGGCAAGTGGCCACAACATTGTACATTTAGCTTTCATAAAACATTATACAACTCTAAATGCTACTACATCAAAACAGTTTTACTAGAATTTTATTTGCAATCTTGGTCTTTCAGAAATGTAAACTGTTTCTCCTTTACAACTCATAAAAAACACCCATTCAAACTAGCAAGTATTTTCTAATGTTAACAAAACCTTGCAAACCAGTCATGTGGATTAAAAAATACTTAAAATACAGATTATTCAAAGTAAGAATAGGAAAAATTGTAGTAATGGTGTTGGTAATAATAGCAATAAAAGTAGTACTTCTCTGCCTCAAACTGAAGCATATTTTTTCAGTATAGACATACAGTAATTTTTGCATATTGGAGAAAACTGAAGCAACTTGACAGAATATTTTTTCTTCATGTGATCCTCTGGTACTGGTAAAAGTAGATGATGACACCTATCTTGCTCTTACTTCTGTTATTAGAGATCTCAAAGCAGATTGCCTTTCAAGCAATGGTCATTATTGTGCCATATGAGGTAGAAGGAGAAAGACTACAGATGTACTGTTTCTGTATGAATACAGTAACCTGAAAATATTTTCCTGTATTGCCACTAATGTATTACATTACTAATAAACGGGTCTGGAGAAAACTCAGTACAAAAATACAACATTGTATACTGAAACCACCCCTCACATTTAAACACTATGTTCACACATAAATAACAGGAAGGGAGGAGATTAGAAGAATGGATTGTCAAGCAGGAGGAGAATTATTTCACACATCACCAGCCAGCTGGCTCTCCCACAGCTCTTCAGTATCAAGGAAAGGAAAGATGCTACCAGCAGACAACCAGCAGAGACAGAAATCTCCAAGGGCACAGCTTTGTTGTTTAGAAGTCTTTTGTTAGTGTAAACTAATAGACTTCAGATTTTTCTTTTGCCTTTTCCTTTGTTTAACCATGCACAAGACAGAACTTTTTATTTTTACATTCTTAAAAGAATGCCTTAAGAACTCTTTTACTACGAATTTTCTGTTATCCACTGACACAATCCACTATCAAACAGGTCATGATCCCAACTTTCACCTCCTAGATGTGGATTGAAAAAAAATAAGATATTTCTCTCTCAATACTCTTTAAGGCTATGGGAAGGACTTTCCAAGCATAACGAGAAATATCTTCACCGAATTCCTTTTTAATATCAATATTCCCTCCAAAAAGCTTCAGTGTTTAGAATGCATACCAAGGTTATGACCTGTCATGGTGTCTAACCTTGCCTGCTCCTGTATCGGTTCCATTTGGTGGCTTGTACCAGGCAAATAGTTACTTCTAAACACATGCTTTTAGAAGTGCTATGTGCATTATTCTGTACCAGCAGTGGAAGTGAAACAGAAAAGCAAAGGAGAAAATACCTCGGGCCTGAAAGTGGATGTGTGTCTTTGTTGACGTTTTTTTAGATCAGAAAGCTCTGGCATTTTGAACAAGATAACTTAGCTCCACACACTTCCATTTTACATCTGCCAGACTGCTTCCTGCAATAAGCTAGCTCAGGTATCTAGGCAATACAGCAATATAAACTTTCTTTGTACTCTTTCCCCACCCTCTAGTGATTTGTTTACATCTCTTAATTATTTTATATTCAAACTGCAAGCTCGTTGGTGCTAGGGCTGTCCTTTTCTTCCAGGTTTACTGAAATCCAAAAGCTGTGACTCAGGCTTCACAGGTGCTGCACACACACTAAACATAAGACAGTAACCCTTCCTCGAGCCTGGAAACCAGCACCACTTGGAGGAGGAATAAGAGCAGGACTGAGGTCAGCAGAGGTGAAGATGACATTGAAGGTGAAGAATTAGGGATAAAGAGTTAAAATACAAGTAAAAAGACAAAAGAATGGAAGTAACACTATGCCACTCTGGTAACACAGAGAATAGGAACAAAGTCTAAGACCAAGGCAAGTACAACAGTTATTAACATGGAAAAAACATGGGAAAAAAGATTCACAAAAAAAAAAGGCATATACACGTACCTGTAAACCATTTCATTAGGAGCCGTGTCATCAAAGGCATAATCAAAACGAAAAGTTTGGTTTTCTAGGTACCTTGTTAAATCCACCTTTTGTTTTGGTTCATGTACCATCACAACATCTTTACTAGGAATTGTTATTACATCAAGGTCTTTCATTAAAGTCTCTATAAAATAAGTGAAATATATATTTAACTAACAACACATCATTATTTTTTACATTTTCTATTGTTTACACTCTTACAACATCTCAGATAACACAGCTCCTCCAAGTAACAACACTGCAAGGGATTCGGGCTTCCAATGCCTCGATAGTAATCTGCTAAGGAAGAGATTCCCCTCTGGAAGTCTGGTCATCCTACCCTACCAACTGCTAGACATTAAAGAGAGGTTGTACTACAATGATGAAAAAAACTATGATCATCAATTATGGCACTATCATTGTAGCTTCTTAGGTATTCTACAACACTTCTTATGGATTTGAGAACTTTTTCCTCAGGGATTCTATACTCTTTTGCAGCTTACTACCATATCCTTTGACTTATTATAATTACCTTCTCTAGTGGAGAAACTAAATGACAAAAGTCCTATACTGCTCAGACTGCCAAATTTGGAAACACAAAGAAATTAATACCCTTATGATAATCTGTTTTATTTTAAAATTTTATCTTTATAATTTTTCTAAATCTTTAACAATACAGTCATAGAAGAAATACTTTGCTTTCATTCCTCACAGACATTTCCATTTGTGTATTCCTCTTGGAACGTACAGTACGTGTCTTTAATATATAATTTCTCTAAAGCAAAATTCTTTTTAAAAATCGCCTGGAAAGCAGAGAAAGCTGAAAATGCTAATGAACCTATCGCTGTGACTTCAACAGCGAGATCCCAGGTTATAATTACTATATAGCACTACAATTTACTGCTAATTGTTGTATGATATTATGAGTCAGCAAAACAGAAAACCCAGTGATCCATAATATGCACAAAAATAAAGATCCTTTTTGTGTACAGTCAGGATTCACTAATGTGTCCTACTTGTATTTCTATGTAAAATTTCTTAAGGCATGCAGTTCAAGAATTTGATGTGACTTTATACAATCAGATAGAAACATTTTAATGGGCTAACATCCTGATCAAACAGTACAATGGTTACCATTGCATTACATTACACACCAACAGAAACATGCATTCCAGTCACTGTACAATCAATTTTTCAACTGCACTGCAACAAAGTAAAATGTAATTATTCTGCAGTAATCACAAAGAAAAATAAGAAACAGCAATGAAAAGAAATGTACAAGGGGCAATTCTTTGCATCAAAAACTTTTTCGTCTGACCACTCAAAAGATGATTTTTCTTAAAATGTTTGGAATAAGACTTTTACCTGCTCCCAGCTATTTCGTAAGAGAATCTAAATTCCTTGTGGATGAGAATTACAAATAGTGTCTCTGAAACCCACCACACATTTCACAATTATAAATACATGTCACTGAAATAAAATCTTAAAATGTGACTTCAACACCTCCTTCTGCAAAGTCAATCCACATAACAACTGGTACTGAGAACACCTAAAGTTTTTGTGATAATTCTGTGTTTGTGAGATGACAAAACAAACTAACTTTTTTCTATTCATAGGGTTACAGTATAGTATTTTTAATTACTTTATATTTCCTATGATGCTATGAGAAATACTGTTTCTTATGAAGTATTTTCAGAAGATTGTGTCATGTGAGCACTGGATTATCATCCCCGGCTTAGATTATTTAATTAACACAGTTTTTACTGTATTTTATACTTAAAAACACAAAATGGCTTAAGTGCCAACCTCATTTTCACTTAGACACTCATTCTTTTTACAAACATCTCTGATCTTCATTTTTAATAGCTCCGTACCACTCACACCTAAGATATTCAACCTTACACAAAATTAAATCCTACTTCTGATTCCCAATTCATGTCTAAAGACAACTTGCTCTCATTTCCTGTAATGTCCCTTTGTCCACCTTCACTACAGATGGAAGGTGATGTTTGCACCAAATGTAAAAGAAAAAGTAATAGTTAAAATCTAAAAAGAAATAGGAGCAGCAACTTGAAGGGGAAAACTAAGACAAAATGCAATGATATACTAGTATCAACATACGTATGGGAAAGGGAAAAAAAATCTCCCATCTTTGTAATCCCAACAGTATAAAAATAATAAATGCATCCCATGTTGTTTCAGTATCAGAGTCACAATCTTTTAAGTCCTTCAGCTAAACAAAATATAACAGAAAGGGAAGGAAAGAAACATCTTTCAGCACTGGATTTTGACAGGCTGCAATCCAGAAGCATTTGTGCTCTTCAACTTCCATTGAAAGTAAAGAACTTCCTGGGAAGACTTGGATTTAACTAGACTTGAAACCTGAACAGTTGTTGGTTTTTTGTTTGTTTATTTGTTTGTTTGAATATAGACTCCAGTATGATAAGCAGGCAGTAGGAAAAACAGTTGTAACACTCATCACATACAGACACAAAAACAGCCACTAGGGAGTTATTTTAGTACTTAATAGTTTTTTAGTGGCATTTGATATACTTAAGGTATCCTTGCCCAGCCCTGAGCAGCAGCTCCAGAGTATGAAAGTCTCCTGTTTGTCTGTAACCCACTAGCCCTGTGAGGATGCCTTGGACATGTTTGGGCATCCACCACTTCTAAGACACAGCATCCGAATAGCTCTCTTGATGTCTGTTTCAAGACCACTTGAAAGTATAAAAACACAGATATAAAAATGTGCATGAAAGTTTTCACTGTGTAACTCTCTGCTCAGGAGATCACTAAAAGGATACTTTAAAATAACAGTGATCCCATCATGATGTAAGAATACTGAAGAAATTATAGTAGAATTATTTTCAGATAGACTAAATACAACCTAGATGACCTTGGAAGAAAACTGCAGTCTCTCTCTGCCTCAGCTCCCAATTCATAAATTTGTGACAGTTAAACTACTTTTCTCCTCATCTCTATCCAGGTTATGATAAGGCTATGAATTTCCTAGGTCCATCACACATATTGTCTAGTATAAGTTGCACCTTTGATCAGTATTTCTAGAACTCTTTAACACAAATAATGTCACTACTAGAAGCAGTTTTTCAAGTAAATAAATCAGCAAAATCTTCAGTGATCATACCTTTTTTGTTGAGCGGTCGCTTTCGTACACAAACACAAATCCTGTGCTCATCAATCTGCAATGGAAAGTCTTTCAATGAACTACAACCCAATTCCAGTAATAAGTTACTTTATTTTACTTCTACTCTTGAATTAATTAACCAGTCATTTAAACAAAGAAATTTCCAGGACAGTAAGTCAACTGAACATGTAAAAGCCCCCTTTGTCTGCACAACAGCCAAGAACCCAAAAGGCAGAGCCATAAAAACTCCCCATAGGCCACGATCTAATCTTACTGAGTACCAGGTACATCTTCAACTATGGCAAGCAAATCCATCTTTACCCGGATAGATATGCTATTGACAGAAATTGTCACAATGTCTGATTTCCACAACGATTTGACAATCTTCATCATTTAAGGATTCTGCTCCTCTGACTTCTCTGCAAATCCAAGGCCCCCATCACTTTCAAAGAACAAATATTAACCTTTATGCTAAATAGGGATTTTTAGAGAAATTTAATGGTTCCTCTAGCATCTCAGGAAAACTTACAATGCCAAGGCTGTGTGACTACTTAGTAGATGTCGGCATTATTTAATACTAAGAAGACATTTAAATGACATAATTAACAATAATATAGTAAAATAGTACTCTCATAACCCACTAATTTCAATATCATCAAATTAGTGAAAAAATAAACCCATGTTATATTGAATTTATATATTAAGGTACCTATTTTTCACATTTACAGACAGAAGTATAAATCAAAAAACCTGAAAACACACAGCAAAAATACAGAAGGATAAACATTTCCACATTGCTCATGTACTTACAGGATCTGCAGTTGTCAGTGGTCTATAATCCAAACTTCCCCTGAAATCTCTTATCATACACATAATTTCATAATTTGGGTTTGTAGCATCAACATCCTAGGGAAAAGTAAGAAACAGAATTTCTACTGTGCCCTTTCTTTTCTGAATAACTTCAGTATCTTCTATATCTATCCATAAGAAAAATACATATTAATTAAAACTTTTTTTCTAATATGCCAGAAATGTGTCTTGCAAGTTTAATATAAGTTTCATGCCTTTTTCCATTCTGGTGTAGCTAATTTACTGACCATAAAGCAAAAGAATTATATGCTTCCTATTCCATGGTTTTGGTTGGCATATAATAGAAAATACTTTTTAAATGAGGACCCATTTCTCAAGAAACAGAAATTACTCTGGCCTTCGCCAGAACCTTCACACTAAAGAAACATAAAGTCAACATTTGTTAATCTGAGATATGGCACACCAACAGCTGTAGAGATACACTCCATTACACAGGTGAAACACAAATCACAGAGGACAGTGCAGGCACTTCAGCTGCTGTAAACACAATCCTGTTGGATCTAAATCAGCTGAAGGAGCTTGGTCCTGTGTTAATTCCTACTCAGATGCATTAAAAATGCTTCTAACAGTCTCAACCCCCAGAAAAGTAGAAGAAATCTCAAGGATACACAGTAGGCTACATGCAGGCTGTGCTGGTTTTGGCCATGATAGAGTTAATTTTCTCCACAGAAGAATGTGGTATGCATCTCTGTTTTGGATTTATGCTGGAAACAGGGTTGATAATACCCGGATGTTTTAGCTATGGCTGAGCAGTGCTTACACAGCAAAGGCCTTTTCTGCTGCTCACCCCACTCCACCAGCGAGGAGGCTGACACAGGCAGGACAGTTGACCCCATGACACAGGCTCAAAGACCTCCTTTCCTTAAACCTGGAGACATCAGGACCCGACCGAATGGACATGTTGAAAGGGCATACATGGTGCACTACCAAGTTTTGCTAAGCCCGAGCCTACTGCGAGATGAGCTGCTGTCTGCAGAACTGATTAAACAACCTTCTTTGTCACTTCTCTGTGCAACTACCTGTTTTACATCACTCTGGGACAAGCTGCTCATGCCACACATAGCCAGGGCTGTGGCAGATCTTACTAAGTTTTGCACGGCTACCCCCACACAATATAAAACTCCTGGATAACAGCTGTTCCTGGACACAGTGTAGGCACTCTCAGAAAAGACTGTGTAGGGGTTACTAAGCTGAAAGGAAGCCGCTCATTCTTTGCAGCTGTGACACAGCCAATCTTCATCTCAGACAGAACTGTGTCCTGGTAATCAGAAGCTGAATGTACCTTCACATCATTCACTCTTGACTACAGAAGACTAAAAACTGCTGACAGTAAGTTGTCACAAAATGTATTCCTGCTGAAATGTTTCCTTCTAACATTCAGAAAGGAGTACTGCATATTATGGAAAAAGCATTTGCCTAATATTCTTCAAGACATGTTTGAAGGTCTTTCACACTAGAAGTCAGTGCTTGTTGAATTACTGCTGCATTTCACAACTTCCTCATACAGAAGTTTAAGCCTCAGATGCAAAGGGAGGTTTCAAAAAAGCAAGAAGAAAAATTTTAGAAGTAACACCACTTCAGTAATACCTAAAGCCAAAAATGGTTGTCTCTCACACATAAAGACATAATAATGTTTTGTATTTGTGTAAACGAATGTAAACTAGAGAACAGAAACTTAACACAGGAGATTTTAGGTCAACTTGGAAACCCTAATATTAAACCATGACAAATAAATTGTTTGAATTATTTACTTGGTGATGGCAATTCTCGTATCAGCAGTGTATCAGCTAGTATCTCTTTAGAGACTAACACATATGCACAGGGCTGCCAACAAGATTATGCTCCCAGTTTGCTAAAGCTTTTACATTGGTGTGACAGAAAGTCACTTAATATTAAGAGATTTTTCCCACAGGATTAGCAACTTCATTTCTTTCACACAAGTTTTTAACAACTTGCTGCCAAGCTGCTTGTGTGACAAAATTATAAATGCGTAGATGAGTTTAAAGAAAGAAAAATGAGAAGACACTGTTCAATTTCAGCCTCAGATCTAAAAAGCATCAAAGATCATAAAGAACAATTTATTACCTCCTGTAAAATAACAGACCTCTCTAAAAGTCAAAAGGTCGATTATTTTCAACAATAGATTTTCCCTAAGAAACAGCTATCATCAGTGGTTGTTCTTTGAAGAACATGCAGCAAGACAATAATTGAAAGCAATAATTTCTAGAAAAAAAGGGGGGAAACCATCTAAAGAAGCAGTTATGAGAGCAATGCTACCAAATACCAAAACACTTACCAAACTGGTATATAGGATGAAAACATTTAATTTCAAGATTATCACAGTTCATAAAAATTGCTAAAGACTGAAAAAAGCACGATTTGGCAACTTTCTCTTGATGACGTGTTTTCCATCTGAGCTAAAAATACTAACCTGAGCTCTTTTTTCTCGAAGTTCCTGCTGCTGTAACCTTCTTTTTTCACGCTTCTCTTGCAATTTTTCAACCTCTTTCACACAATTAGATTTTCTACGTGCTTAAAGAAAAAGATGTTAATTTTAAAATGTTTTCAGTGTTGCATGAATTTAGTATTTACACTGTACACTCCAATTACATTAATTAGAACACTTTTCTATCAATTATATTTTCAGCCAAATCACTATTAATACAGAATAATTACAGCATTTTAATTTCTAAAATTTAAAAAATTCTTAGAAAAAAAGTCATGGGAATGGGACAATAATTGCACAACCAAAAAATATATGGACAATGACCCTCAAAAAATGTTTGGACAGATACATGTGATCTCTTGGTTTGAATTAAAAGAAAGCCCAGAGAAATTTAAAAAAAAAGGGCAAAACAACACCACCACTATGGTTAAAAGAAAAGAAAAACAAATTCCAAATGCCAGCACAATTATGACAAAAATGAACATTTGTTTAGCCACAGCTCTGAGAAAAAGCTCCTCAAGGAAGCCCACAGACAACTGAGCATGTAGACCATTTGCCATTTATGGATAACAACAGAATCCAAGAGAATGTATATGTAATGCCCAGAATGAATGAGTCCTTGATACACGGTTTACATACAAGGGGGTCCAAATTCCTTTTTTGCAGCTTGAACTGGAGATATATCTGAAACACTACCATTCTGTTGAGAGGAAGAAGACTGCTCGGGAAGCTGAGTAGGTCGCGCACGTGCAGAACCGACCACTGCAAAGGAAAAGCACAAAGCTCATCTGGACATGGAAAAGTAACAGTTCCACCCATTTCTGAAATCCTTGGTTACAATGAGATCAAATGAGGCCTCTTTGCAGACACAACAATTTATTGGGGGTGAGGAGAAGCCATACTCATAGAAAGTCTATTAATAAAGGCATCTGGTATACAGACTTTTTTATCCTGGCACTACAGATGAACACAATGTAATTACTAAGTGCCAATGCTGCACATGCATATTTTTAAATACTGCAGAATTAGCACGACTTACCATGTGCATGCAATGAAGAGTGTACTTGGAGATAGGCAGTCCTGAAGTTTAAAGTGCTGCAATTTTATTTGTGATTATATGCAAAAAAACTAGTAAGAAAGGAAGCCTTGCTGTTTCACATTCTCTGTATGTTACAAAATGCTCCAACCCCATTGAGCCTATGATCTCTGGAGGAGCAAAGCAATAGAAAAATATAAAGCCAGCGAAGTGCAGCTCAATCTGTGAGTGGAAGAAACAACCCTTTTTGTTTCTATACCAGAAGAGCTACAGATAACAATCAATATGTCTAAACTTAGGCATTGATTCTACACATTGATTCTACACATGCTAAAGATGCCAATTTCTGAAGATGCTGTGATATCTGTTCCCAGTGAACGTAGTGGGAGTGGTGAGCATGCAATCCTCTTTGACAGAGCTGAATGCTTTAAATAGTTTTTCAAATAGTTGCTTCAAGCAGCTCTGCTTCAGCTGGCCCATTTCCTGCACACACTTCTAACTGATTCTGCCAGAAAGTACAAAAGTGAAGGTTGAAGCTATCAGCTTTGATTAGCAGCCAGGGATGACACTCCAAGCAAAGGCCAGCTCAACATGTAACATGGAGACAACTATGAAAATAGGTTTTAAACAAGACAGACAAGATAAATGCCCAGATCATTCCAGATATCATAGGAAATCTAGATTATAGCACAAATTGACTACACGAAATAAGATAGTGTGCTGAGAAAAGCCGAATTACAAGGGTAAAGAAGAAAAACATTTAGTCCAACAGTGAATTGTAAGAGGCATGGTACCTATTAACATAAAAGTTACAGGGTTATTCCATACCAAACGGGCCATTTACTACAAATGACAATACATATGGATGCAAGGACAGTCCATCAGTAAGATTTCTCATATTTAAAGCATATTAGTTTGGAAAAAAAATGCTCCCCATTAGACTGTCAATTTGAGTAACACCCTCAGAGGCAGATGGGAGAAGGGCAAAAGTGGTCTCAGTCATCCACCAGAAGAGTCTGATCACTAGCAAGGATATGCAAGCCTGCTTGTTTTCCAAATTTAAATAGGTAGACTGGAATTAAGTCTGAATTAATGACAGTAGATCAATGCTTGGAAGAAGAATCATCACCATCATCGGTGCTAGTTAAGATGGACAAAGGAGAGAAAATCAAAACAATAGGAAGTAACTATTCTTTCACATGTTGTAGATGCATTTCATCCATATTCATCAAATACATACTTTTCACCTATTTTCCTGTAGCACATCATCTTTTTTTTTTCCCCAGATTTTTCACTATTTTCTCTAGAGTGAGAAAGAAATTTGTAGGGCTTAAGAACTCTTTGAATGACTTTTTACACACAGGCTATCACAAAACTAAGCTAAAAAATTTAAAGCATAAGAATTTTAAGCGTACAACTTAGTCTATATTGAAACATTTAAATAAGCTGAATATGCTTAGTCCTTACATGAAAACTCCATCCTTGATTTAATGTTGCATAATTAAGTATCTTCAAATCTTTATACTTTCAATTCATTCAGCTTAACTTTCATAATGCTATATTGGTTCAATTTGCATATAAATATTATTTGTATAGTATGAACTTCTAAATATACATGGGAATAATTTTAGGAATTACATTCCATGTCTTTTGCATGTCACACGCACACATACCAAATGAGAAATAGAAAGCTACTACGGAATGCTAGACGAACAGAAGGTTGAAATGTTCCTGTGTTTTTTACTTCCTTAAAATGGAAAGAGATAACATTTACCTCTATTATCTCTGGTAGGAGGTTCATTCTTAGAAGGTAACACAGTTCGTCGACTCTATAAAGAAAGAAATCTCTCTTATTCGATCACCATATTATCGAAAACCTAAGACGCAGCCCCACATCTGCCTCTTTCCAGTAAATGAAAATAACATGACATCAGCAACAGAGAATTGCTACTAAATCCCTCCCTTCAAAATGAAGGGGTGAAGACTGACTGAAATATATGTACTATTTCCAAACAACATCCAAAACCCTTTATTTTTCATCGAGATATATTTATGTATCTCCATATATATCAAATAGTACAACAGAAACAGAACTTAAAAACTTTAGCGTAACATCATATACAGAATTACTGTAAGTTTATCTGTAGAATTACTGTAAGGTTATGAAGACGGTGCATAGATATTACCAACCTTCACGATTTTGTTTACTTTGGATGATGAAGCAGGTGGTGGTAGTGTCTCTGGACCAGGTTCAATATCCTCATCAGGTGCAAGATCTGGGTTAAGTGAAAATATGCTCTCTAAATCAATCTGCGTAAAAAAAACATAAAACACATTTATTAGACTGAAATCCACATAAACCCTTTCCATTTCTCTCACTGTATTTGACAATAAACAGTACATATATTTAGTGTTTTTACCCACAGTTTGTTAATTCTAAGATCTGAATTTCCTTTTCTTATATTCACTAAAAACGGATTAATCTTTGGTCTTCATATTATTTGAAAAGACATAATTCAGAAAGAGATTAATTAAAAATGACCAATACATAGTTGTAATTTTGTAAAGTGATTAAAACAAAGTAGCTAATATTACTGCAGTAATTTGACAATTACTGCAAAATATGTAAGACATTCTATAGAAAAAAATAGCTGTTACTTGAAATTTCTCAGACAGTGCAAAACAAACAAATTGCAATGACTCAAAAAATCAAACCATATCTGAAACCACATTAATCATGCTAATTTTTTTTAAGTATTATTAACTGTCAATCTCAATGCTGATAAATGTAAGGGGGGAGGGGCAGGATCTTAAAAATATGGTTTTCTATAAATGTTAAAGAGCTTTGCTCTCTATAAACTGCTGTTCCTCTTGGCTGACCTTTCAAAGACCTCACAACTGCATGGATTCTGTGTGTCTAGAGGGATGAGCTCAGCTGATAAAATCACCAGGACTTCCTCATTATTCTTATTATTTTTCCAGTGTTTTCACAAAACCAGTAAAGTCTAATTATTTCTGAGATCCTTCTCCAAATGTCAGCTGAAACTGGCTAACATAGTCCAAAATTTAAAGGAAGAGGAGGTAGGGAAGTGTTACACAGAAAGACACAGTTTCATTAGGAAAGCAAGGCTGGAAAATTGGTGCCAGGAATAAATAAGCAAACAAACTGGCAGTTCAATTCCTCAGTAAAACAAATAGATTCCTAGTCTAGCTCTCCTACTAGTTTCCTGTTTGAACTTTGTGTCATTCTCCCTCTTAAAAATTTGATTTTTCTACTTGTAAAAAGAGGATAACAAAGTCAGCCTTTGTAATCTGGTTCCAAATCAACAGATGAAAAGCACTATTTAAAAGCTAAGACACAGAGCTCAGGATGTCGAATTTACTACAATAGAAACCAGATTTTGCTCAACACTTCCTGTGCAAAACAGTCTGTAATAAAGAATCATCAAGTAAACTAAAATTTATGTATAATTTTTCTTTCCAGCACAAATTTCAAAGTAATACTCATGTAGATAACACATTTTTTAAGAGAGGAAAGTTCTAAATAATTAAGCTTACCTCTTTCCCCTTAGTATCTCCATTTTCAATCCATTCAACAGTTACACTTTCATTATCTTCATTCAGGGATGTTACCATAGCTTGGTGAATTCGGCCTAAGAAAGCAAACACAAAGGATCATTTACTGACTGGTGGAATAAAACTCCAGAACTTATTCTCATCCCTGCACTGAGACATTTAGGGAGGTAGGAAGTAGAGAGTTGAAAAAAATGAGATGATAAATAGAAGGTGACTCCACACCTTGAGTACTGTGAAGTGGCTCAGACCTGATCCACCAGTAGAGGCTCTAATGGGACAATCATCATCCAAGCAAACAGTGCAACAGAGTGATACGTAAGCAGGACACCATATAAAAGTCCCACCACTTAAGATTCTCTTTCCTTGAGAGAACACCAATACCACAAAACTCTTACAGGTGGTGAAGTCCCCTGAGTGCACATATCAACTTCTAGGCTGACATGGGCTTATGTATCACAACACAGAAGTGAAGCCCTTTGAAACTGTATTCTGATATCCATTTTCATGGCCATCCAATCAGTTGGTAGTCCAACTAAAATCAAACTGCCTGGAACAATAATGCAAGCCTTTACTTTAGAAAGAGCTACTTACACAGACTGCTTACACTGACTGCTAAGCACAGTTAAGGTGCTTTTGCTTTGACTTCTCCAGTGAAAGACCCAAAGGCAGCAAGTCCCCATAAAGTACAATAAAACCAGAAAGTTTTCAGTAGGAATAAGGATTTTTCTTCTAAAATGCGTAGTGTACTACAATTTTTTATGTCTTATTTCCTGTGCACGGTAAAGAAGAGCAAATGGAAGAGCAGAACAGCCATGCACTGACACAAAAGGATCAAGGTGTCACATTGATTTCACATCCATGCTTTGCCCTAAGAGTATCAAGAACTGAGGCTTCTAAAGAACATGAGCCCAATGCAAAGGCTCCTCTCACTCCTCCTTCAATAGTATGAAGAAGCAATCCCTTGTTCCACAACCTGGGGCCAAAGGCAGCTCTCAAAGCATGAGACATCACCCTGGAGCAGTTGTGGATATACTGCAGCTGCTTGCTGGTGGGATGAAACACACAACTGTCCACACACATCTGCTCCATTCTGGGCCTTCTCTGCCTTGCCCCTTCTCTTCCCCTTTCCTAAAACTACCAGTCCCACAAATACTCTCAAGTTTTCTCCTCCGCTGATGGTTTCAAACTTTTGCTTTAGCCACTTCGGTCAAAATTTGACAGTTTTCCAAAAACATAAAAATTAACGTTTTTATACAGATTTTGTACAGACTCAGCCTTCTAAGGTCTGCTGAGAAACAGAAAGCAAAACCTTGAGCGATATCCCAAATTATCTCACCTAACAGTGCAAGTAACAAATGTATTCTATTAAGGGGTTTTTTACTACAATGAGCTGTCTGGTCTTTCAGCAAAGTGACCACAGAAGCCGCTCCTTCCGGTGGCAATGCTGATCCTGCCTCCACTGTGGAGTGTGCTGTGACCAGACTGCAAGGACACGAAAACTCTGGGAACTGAAGCTTACATTGGTATAATCGCCTACTGCTGTTTTAAGCCTTGGCCCAGCTATCAATCCAGAATCAAGAGAAAAACCTCCTTCTGGCGCTTCCTCTGGATGGGCATCACATTGGCCACCTTCCAGTCATCCAGGACCTCCCCCATGAACCAGGACTGTTGGTAAATGATGGAGAGGGGCTTGGCAAACTCATCTGGCAGCTCTCTCATCACCCTAGGATGGATACCATGTGGCCCCATAGACTTGTGAGGATCCAAGTGGCTCAGCAACTCTCTGACTGCTTCCTCCTGGATTATAGGGGGTCTATACTACTCCCTGACCTCATCTATCAGCTCAGGAGGGGAGTTGTCCTGAAGACAACCTCTCTTACTGTTGAAAATTGAGGCAAAGAAGGAGTTAAATACCTCTGCCTTTTCCTCATCTTTACTTACTATATTCCCCCCCACATCCAATAAAGAGGGGAGGTTGTCCTTGCCCCTCTTTTTGCTATTAATACATTTACAAAAATATTTTTTATGATCCTTCATAGAATTGGCCAGTTTACATTCTAACTTGGATTTTGCCTCTCGAATTTTTTTCCTACATGACCAAGCAACATCCTTAAACATTTCCTGAGTTACCTCTCCCTCTTTCCAAAGTTACCTTCCCCTCATTTTTTCCCTTAGTTCCTTCAAAGAAGAGAGACTAGGGAAATATCATAGAAGGTAACATCAATTCCCTGTAGTCTCATACCATGTGTGGAGGAACAGACTAACTACAATTCAGGCGAAGCATAGTGCTCGGGGAACTCGCAGAGCAGCTGGCAGCCTTGGGTAGCATTGCTTTCACATCTGTGCCACTCATCTCGATGGCAACACACATCCTATATGCATTTAAAACCTCCATGTTTCTCCTCGCCCAAAGCAGAACATTCAATCCACCACTAAAAAAGGGTAAGTAGTTTGTTACCATTAAAAAAAGAACCTCCTCTTGTGCTTCAATTGGTTCCTGTCCTCCGGCATTCACGGTTTTTTGTTTTCCTGACCCATGCATTGTTAGAACAAACCCCTCCATTTGTCTCCCTGAGAGCACCATTCTCGCCTCCCTCAATAACCCTCCCCATTAGTATTTCAGCATTTAATAACCTCTAGGGAGTTAGAGTGCTCTGCTTAGCAAAACATATTCTATAAAATATTATAATACTCTGTAAGTTATCAAATGTTAATTTTTAAGAAAATTTCTACTCACGGCTGAAGCCTGTGACTCTATAGTAGTCACAGAGCCACCAATAAGTCCTACTACCTGCTTCTGTGCCCTGTTACTTCTGACAGAGAAAAAATAAGAATTAAAAGAAGTTTCATTTTTGCCATAACAAGTGAAAAGAGATCAAAGCAGACTAATGAACGAATAGAAAATACCCCACTCTCTCAAAAACACAGTAAGCCAGCATGTTGTAATAAAAAAAATCACAGTAAATCTTCCATCTCTGTGCCAGATTTCATCCGTTCTCTGGCCAAGATAGTCAGGACTGAATAAAAAAAAACCACAAAAAACACAATACTAACAAAAATAAAAGTTACGTCCACCTTCCAAATATTCTTGGCTTTAACAGAAAATGCCCACTACAAAGTTTAAACTGGCATCGTATTCATACGATTTGTTGCTAATAATTCTTTGTGTTACTAAAAGTTTACATGTTATTTAAGTGCCAGATAACACATTTACATCTTTACAATTGCCTCTTGCTCTCTGCAAACAGTATTCCATTATATTTTTCTAGTACACAGCTGAATACAGCAGCTGGGAAATTCAGGAATGCCAGCAACCAATTAGGCTGGCATAAACCTTGTCTAGCATGTAAAGCAAGACCAAGCTACAAATGCTAAAGCATGAGAGCCAAATCAATCTGCACAGAGTGGTTCAACACAGTGTCCCTAATTTCTGATGCACTTTCTAGAGCTGATATCAAAATATGACATGTAAATATGCCCATGTAAACATAAATACACTTTATGACAAACTGAAAAAGTTAACAGGTGACTCAAGGAAGAGCATCTTCATATACACCTCAAAAACGTGGAACTTTAGCTGATATAACAACTATTCACTCAGCATTCTTTTAATTTCTAGTGCCTCTCCTTGCGTGATTAGAATGCACACCACTAGCAACTGTTTTTTCAGGGAAGTTGTTCCATTGCTACAGGACTCCCCAGAGAAGCGGTCACAGCACTAAGCCTGCCTGAGTTCAAGAAGCATTTGGACAGTGTTCTCAGGCACATGGTGTGATTCTTGGGGTGTCCTGTGCAGGGCCAGGAGTTGGACTTGATGATCCTGATGAGTCACTTTCAACTCAGCAGATTCTGTGATTCTAACGGAGAAGTTATTTGAAAGAGCACATTTGTGTAATATGTTCTGTCATACAGCATGTGACATCTGGCTTATCTCCTACTCACCAAAGCATGCAGAAAACACTGCTGCCAATTCAGCAACACAACACAGAACTGTGTGAAGCCAACACTTGACAATTACCTCAAAAACACACACATTACAATATCCTTACTCTAATCAACAGAAATGAAGAACAACTCTCCATTCTCTTTCTTCCTAGTCATCTGACAAACAGATGGAAGAAAGCATCCTGATCTGACCTGCAGACACATCAGGTAAATACTCTCTATTTTAAGAGCTTGTAGGGCAGCCAGTGGTGCATAAAAAGGTTCAGCAAGAAGAGCAAAATCAAATAACCAGGGCTAAATCAAACATTTTAACTAACCCTCAAACTAGGTAGCAGTGCCCACTGACTGCAAATACCAAGACTTACTTAGGTCCTTACCTCTAAGCAAACTAAACGTTTTCTACCTGCAAAACCTCTCTAAACTACCACAATTTTGAGGCAGTGATTAATGACAGTACTAAAACAACAGCTGTTTCACCTTCCTGCTACTTTTCAGAAACTTAAGTTATCAATGTGAAATATGGATTGGTGTTTTCCAAATTACAGTCTAGGCTATGGCACTGGCTGACGTGTGACTGAAACCCCTTTGCACTCTCTCAGGTGACCCAAAAATAAAGCTGGACCACAGCTTTCCCCACTGTTCCACACATTTGAAGGGTGTCCACCCCAAAAAGGGACTGTACTCACACACTGCATGCAAAAGTTCTATGAAGTCTTAGAAATACCTCTGAGCTGTAATAATTACAAATTTACACTCAAGCTCTGGATTGGGGCTATGGAGATGAGCAGTTCATAGTTTCCACTATGACCCTCTCATTCCACCCCCAAAAACAGCAGCAGGACCCTACCCAGCAGGGTCACATCATGACCACCATGAAGTTGTTTAAGCCTTGTCAGCTCAAACCCAGGCAGAACCAGGCTAATGCAATGCTAACAGATCACTAAGGGAAACTCGTGGGCTGCTCATCCACATTTTCAGGAGCACATATGTGTTCTGCTAGCTCTGGCTTTTCTGGAACACAGTAGTTAATGCGAAAATATGCTACAACTTTATGTCTGCTACAGTCTCACCAAGGACAACCACTGCAACAGAAGCTACTCGTGCCTTGAAAGATCATAATAGATATTTGGGAAATAGTCATGATTTCCCTATTCATGTTCATGAATGACTAATGCAAATATTACCTCATCTAGAGATATCTGGACATGACTGATCTGCAACCTTTGTAACTTGATAGTCAAATATCAAAATTCTGAAAAGTACAATTTTCTTCATTCAAAGAACAAAGCCCAAGTTACATACACCAACCAAAAAAAAAAAAAAAGAAGTTTATGAGAAACGTGAGGCTGCTGCAAATCCAGAAGCAGCACTTAGCAGAATCACAGAAACCTCTCTTCTGTGCTACACACTGCAATCCTGGGAATTCTGGTGGAAGAGCTTTCCTGCTCTCACATTGCTCAGGGAGGTTAAAAAAATCTTCTACTCACCAATTAATGTCTATGGCAAACTTCAAGGTAAAACTCACAAAGAAAATGTAATTCCAGATTTCGTGTCTCCAGCAGTGTCAATTGTGGGGATGTCCCTATTTGGATGGTCAGCACTTGGCATGGTCTTCCCTGCACTGCACAAACAGTTCTGCTTCTAATCTCCCAAAGAAAAACCAGCAGTTACAGCTGAATGATGCTACTTTCTCCACAACACTAAAGGTATTTGATTCGATTTTATTTTGTTTCAAAATTTAATTTATCCACAAATAAGTAGCCTTTTATTTCCTTTTTATCTACCAGAGTTACACCACTTCTATTTTACTTGATCATAGGGATTTAGATTTTGCCAGCCTTCCTTATTGTCTTGTCTGTTACCTTAGTTACAGTGTTATCACACTGTCAAATGCACCATTAAACATGTACAATGCCTACAATATTTCTACAGCAAGTTCTTAAATATTAAAAACAACATATAATTTTAATTAAATATATATTTTAATATTTATTTCTGTGAATGATCCATAGCTGCTACTAACTCATTTTGCTGTATCATCTACATTATCACAGGAATACACAAGTCCTTCATATGGCACACATTATAACCATATTTTATAATCTCTGTAAATCTCTACAATGTAATAGACAGGGATTTTGAGAAAAAAGCAGTATTACCCAAATCAAGCTTCCCATTCCTGCCTGTATATTTCAGCTTTGAATTAAAATCCAGCTTAATCTACACTTGCTCCCACATAAAAAGCTACCAAACTCAGAAATATCCCAAGCTAAGATATGTATGTAATTTCTGTGCAAGTACCAATCAAACACAGTGCTTTAGAAAAATAAGACTTCACAGATCTTGCTGACAAGGGGAGAAATAAGCAACAAGCACTTATGTCACTGAACTGTGTATAATATTTATATTAAAAATACAAACAGTACATTTAATGTTCCCCATACAGCACACAGGACATTAGGATGTTTTGGTTCCCCTTGCATTCAAGCCACTGCACTTGGAACCACTGAATTACAATTCACCATGTTCAGCTTAGCTGAACTTGTTAGCTGTCCATACTGAGCACTGTCTCTAAAGTGACCAAGAGCTGCATCCCTGCATTGCTGCCACGGTTTTTGCTCCCCTAATAATTGTCAAATCTCCAGTCTTTTCATGCCGTGTTTTGTTGTGTTTTTCTGCTAGTGTTTCATATGGAAAGCTGATCTCTAAAGTTTCTCTTCACATTCAAAACAAATTTCCTGTGGCTTCTGCAGTTAGAGGAACACTTGTTTTTTACTTCCCTTCAAGGCAGGTTGAGTTTCTCTTAGAGGTGGGGAACTAATACTCTTTTAAGCACATTTCAAAGAGCATTATTTTACATTATTGAGCTCCTCTTAAAACATCTTCCCTTTATTTGCTTTCAGAAGCTCCAGTTGCCAGTTAAATAAGTGGCACCATCCCACTGGCTTCACAAAAGGTTTTCAATAGCATCTCACCACCACAGCATTCAGAAGTTACAGCTACCTATTGCCTCTGGAGGTACCAGTGTCCGAGCAAGAGAGGAGACATGTTTCTAAAGCACCTGAATTCATAACAAAATGTTACATCATGACGGCCAACAGATGCACTGGTATCTAGACATTTACCAGCAAGTTATCTCAGCTGTATTATGCCAGTCATCCTACCATTTTTAAGAGAGGGTAAGTTGTCCACCTACTAACTTATCCACAGAAAAAGATATAATTTGGAAGGAAGCACCTGTCTGCTCATATCTAATACGTGCTACTATAAGACCTCTATAAAACTTTCAGTAACTGAACACTTTTCACTTTTATGTTATTAAGTGGTCTATCTCTGCTATTCACCCAAAAAGCTGCATTAGCACCTCGCTGTCAATTTATACAAACATTTTTACAGATTGCATGTGTTCACAGTCATTTAGTACTACTCTGTGCTTTCCTTTATGGCTTGTACAAACACCCCTCTACAAGAACTAACTCTACCTGTTCCAGTATCTGCTTTTCCAACACTGTCAAGCAGCAGGAGGTGCAATATCCCAGAGAAGCTCCAGATGGCTTTCCACAGGAATACCCACTGCCCAATGACAGTAATCCCGAAATGGCACTCACTTTTCCTCTTGGCACTGCACCCTGTAGTCCATTGTTTCATTCCACACTTCCTAATCTTCCCCCATGACATACATCTCCGCAGAGATAACAATCACATTCTAACACAGAAATTAAGTTTCCCAAGAACAATGTTATACTTTCTGTGTTCTGACCAGAAATTAGTAACTTTAACGAATGGTAAAAAAATAGCTAGACAGTCCCCAAAGAGACGCCAGAAGGTATGCTGTCAGTTAAAAATTACTAAGTATTTTATCATTATCCCATCTTAAACACATTACCTTTCTTGCATTAAGATTCCTCTGAATAATTTTTCATACTCTAACAAGTAGTTTATTGAAATTCAGAGAAATGAAGCCGCACAAAGCCTCTCCCACACTGATGCCCTGGTAGGGCCACGTTCCCGTATGGTCACCCCGCACAGTTCCAGGATTCAACATAACATTTACCTGCCCTATGTCTAGAACACTAGTTTGGGACACAGAGACTAGAAGCACTTTGGTGTCTGCCGTCCATGTTTTGCTACTACTTTTAGTGAAGGCACTGCATTTTCCTAGCACGATTTAATTTGCAATTTTTCCATTTGCTTTAGTGCAAAATTAACCAGAATGAGCTGTAATCCCTTCTCAAATTGATGTTAATGTGATGGACAACTGCTCCACGACACAAAATCTTTTCATTGACTTTTGCTGGCTTTGTTGTTGGGGTACCACAATGAAGTCTTTCTCTTTGGGACTGGGAGGGGAAGAAACTCCTACAAGGATCTAACATCTGCTGTCAAGATAGATTGTGTCACACTCTGAGACATGATATAACCCATGACCAACCTCCTCATCCTCAAGCAGCAGGCAGAATGAGGTTGTAACAGAAAACTTCAAGTCCTGGAGATCACCTCTGTGCCTGTTTTTTAGGCCACACTACGGAGAGAAACCCTAAGATGGACAACCAGTATGGACTTCATTCATGTCCACAAACTGCACCTGGGACAGCATCTTTCATGTCCCATTGCTCAGAGTACAGCACGTTAGTGCTCACCCTGGGTCCCCCAGCTGTGCCTGTGGTAGCGAGCAGCACAGAGCTGCTACAGAAGCATAGAGATCTGCACAGCAAAGCAGATGGTGCTGTGTTTTGTAGAGGACTGAGGTGGTCTCAGAGTACATCATATCTTGAGTGCACCCTCCAGCTCCATTTCATGCAAAAGGAATTCGGTGTGCTCCATGGCTCCTTTCACCGTGAACTACAGCATAGCACAAGGAAGTAAGAGAATCAGAAAATATGTGTCCAAAGTCCATTTTTGATATGAACTGAAATCCTTTTTACAAGGGCACTCCTGTGGTCCCAAATGGCATGCCTAGAGCACTAAGACCTCTTAATTCACCTCGTCCTACACAAAAATCAGAAAAATATACTTCAGCCTCCCACTATGATGCTTTTAAGAGCATGAATAGGAGTTTGTATGCCCAGTGATGTGCACAAGAATATGAAAGCATGATGGTTACTAAAACACAGAAGGATTGTTGAAGCAGTGATAGACAAAAGAGTGCAGTTCAGGTCTCCTCTCAAAAATCAGTCAAGGAAGTTCAGGCTTCCTGTAGGAGGCAGGTCATCTGGTTTACTCCAGCTGGGAGCCTGGAAATGAACTAGCACTAGACTGAAATCAGGTGCAAGAAATTCAGAGTCACAACACTGCAAATCATGAATTACTCTATACAAGGAGATTACACGCAAACAAGCACTAATGAAGGAGGACAGCGCGAAAGGGAAGCACTGATTTCTTTTACTATACAAGCCTTTCAAAACACCGGCTACAAACTTACACATCATCTTTGAGCCTGGTGTTTAGTTTCATGCAGAATTACACTAAATTTGCCATCTGACGTTTTGGCAAGACAGCTTTTTGGGTTCTCAGATGTCATGACTTCAAAATGCCTCTCAAAAATAAGAGATTACAGAAAAAAGTGGCAGATGAACTTCAACACAGACAAAGGAAAGATAACACACCCAGAGAAAACAAATCCAAACTGTGGGTTCACAACGCTGAAACTGGAAGTTCCAACTCAAGAGACCCTTTGAGCTGACACAGTTCTCTAAAAACATCGTTGACTAAACATGCAGCTGCAATGACAAAAAAGCAAGTATAATTCTCAAAGTATAAATAAAACTTAGGTACATCCACATCTCAAGTACTGTGGCACTAGTCTTCACACAACACAAAAAGTGTAGTGGAATTACAGGAGGTTAAGAGAAGGACACTTAAATGATAATATTAAGGCAAGTGACTGCTCACTTTCAAAGGAAAGACTGCGGGTGGACTTGGTTGCACTTTACAGCCATGAAGGACAAAATGGGTAGAAACTGTTGTTCACCATATCCTGCAACACTAAAGATGAGAGCAGCCTCTTAAGGCACAGACAAAAGTGGTCATGTACTTTTCTATGCAGTAAACAGGGAACTTCTCAATCTTGTTTCTGCAAGAAGCAGACAGCGTAAGTTTGGTAACAAAGGTATTCCATCAATCCACAGACAATAGTTCTATAAATGGTTATTTACTAGTTCTAGGCAGAGATGTACTTTTAATATTCTAGATATAATTCTGAATATAGCGAGGGAAGACAAAGGTTTTAGACAGTGGCAATGCTGACCTGCTTTCCCTAAGTAGTCCCTCCAAAAGCTTTTGGACTAGATGAAGCATCCATCTGATCCACTAGGGTACTTGTCATAGTAGAGGTGAGCTTACTGTAAGTGATAAGAAAAAGAAGGAACCTCCAAAAAGGCAAAAATATTTCACAAGATTAAAAAAAACCCGCAATGTTCACCAACTTCAGGAAAAGACTCATAGGGAGAGTAAAAGTTTTCATCCACTTTTCATAAAATCTCAATTTTGTCATATATTCACATAGTAATATCTCTTCCAAAGTGTTAAAAAAAGCCCAAACAAAAAAAAACCAATAATCTACCTATTTTCAAAATTTCTGTGAGGTTTTCCAATACCTGCTTGTCTCTTTTATGGCCCTTACGAACCCCCTCCAGTTCTCATATTTAAGAAAGATCAAGCAATGAGAGATGCAAATTTTATTCAAATGGAAAGAAAACATAAATGTATGACATGATCATATTTGCTGTCCTGTATCACATTTTTTATTTTACTGATACTGTGTAAGTGAAGGTTTTCATTCAGTTCCTGGTAATGAAATTCCCACCTGTTCCATGAGTTCACAACTTGTAAACAAGTTGCAGGAACAGTTCAATGTCTTATATATAGATTTTTTTAGAGTTCTGTAAAACTGGATACAATTTGACATCTTTTGGCGCATTTGGTCAGCTGTTCCCTGGATATTTTAGGAAAATTCGTCAGGCTGCTTCTGTGAATCTTTTAAAACTGCTTCTCAAAGTAACTCTCCAGACCACTTTGCTATATATTTTTGCAGATTCAGGCCCTCTGTGCTCAGTAAAAATTTCAATACATTCATGATGTGTAGGAGCAAAACCAGTCCAAGTATGTCCTTGTAAGGTACTGGCTGGGATAATTATTTTTCTTCCCAGTAGCCAGTACATTGCTGTGTTTTGGATTTAGTAAGGGAAAAATAATGATAACACACTGATGTTTTAGCTGTTGCTAATTAGTGTTTACCCTAAATGAAGGACTTTTCGGTTTCCCATGCTCTGCCAGTGAGCAAGTGCACAAGAAGCTGCGAGGAAGCATGGCCTGGAGAGCCAACCCAAACTGGTCACAGGGATATTTCATACTTTTTCAAGAACACATACTGATAGGACAAGGGAAACAACTTTAAACTCAGAGAATAAGCTTAGATTAGGTATTTGGAAAAAATTCTATATTGTGACAGTGGTGAGACACTGAAGAGATTGTCAAGAGAAGTCTCACACCTGGAAGTTTTCAAGGCCAGGCTGGAGGAGGCTCAGAGCAACCTGATCGAGTGGAAGGTGTCCCTGCCCACAGTGAGGGGGGTGGGGTGATGGAAGTAGATGATCTTTTGGGTTATTTTCAACCCAAACTATCCCAGGATTCTGTGATTCCAGTGAATATCATGTGCAGCATATAAACTTGGGGGAGTTGGCTGGGAGGGGTCAACTCGCTGCCTGGGCACTGGCTGGGCATCGGTCAGCAGGTGGTGAGACCGCTGACTGTGCATCATTTGCCTTTCTTCGGGTTTTAATTCTCTCACTGATTGTTGTCTCCTTTCCAATTAAAATTATGGTGCTGCTGTTACTATTATCATTATTGTATTTCCACCAATTAACTATACTTTTTTCAATCCAGGGGTTGCAACATTTTTCTTTCCAATTCTCCTTCCCATTCCACTAAGGCTTGGAGGTGTGTGGTGTGAGCAAACAGCTCTGTGGTGCTTAGTTGCTGGCTGAGGTTACACCTAGATAGTCTTTCAAACAGCACTGGGGTTTAGTGGTCGTTGACATTTGTTTAGTAACAGGATTTAAGATTGTGATGAATTAGAATAGTATGGTGAACATCATCTGCAAAAGATTGAGACACTTGGACAGTCTTCTCCCTCCCTTACCCCTTCTTCATTTTGTTTGTTGTTTGAATAAATGGCACAATGAATAAATATCCCTTTTATGATTTTCTCTGAAGTTTCCCTGAAGTTGTCAGTAGCTGCCTAGAAACAAGAGCTTCCGGGATCATACAGAGAACTTCTACATCTTCCGCATCTTCTACAAATGTTTTCAAATGGTACCATCTGCCTTTCATGACCCACACTACCAAATAATGGTTTGTTTGTTGGGGCTTTTCTTCCCATTTACTTTAAAATATTATGTTCAGTAGCAACACTTACCATTATCTGGTCCATTACAGAACTGCCAACTGTTGCTCCTGGTTGAAAGTGAGAAGACTTTATTCTCATGCAAGTTTAAAGTTTGTACTTTATCTTAACAAGGTTCTAGAAGATTAAACCAAAAAAGTAATCTTTTAATTCTCCTGAGTTTCATGAAAGCTTAGTATAACTTAAAAATCATCTGGTTGTGATTAATATTCATCTCATTCATCACCACCCGAATTCCTATCACAAAAAAATGTCAAAATTAACTCTGGAGTTCAAATCATAAAAATTTAGAAATACAAACATTCATAACCCAAAATGGGATCAGAAATTTTGAGTACTCACAAATCTAAGTGTGCATGTGCTTTCCAAAATGAATTTATTTCCACTGCCATCTTCCTAGAGTCAGAGATCTTCATCAGCCCATCACTATGCACACCTGCATCCCTAACAAATGCTTTTAAAGATCATTTGGAAATACTCCTCAAACTCCATATGTGGTTCAGCCACTGGGAAAAAGTAACATGTCTTAGTGAGTGCTAAATGTGCAGCAAAAAAAAAAAAAGTGCAACAAAATTTGTAGAGCCAACCTCTGCAAGGGCACAAGTATGCTATACACCTGCTTCCAAAGATTTGTTTTAAACAAAGCCCACCCTTCATCTCCCTCCACTCACACATTCACCGTGTCCATCCACCAAAAGCACCTCTCACAACAGTCCTGTAATTAACAGAAGAGACTGGAAATACTTACACTTCTGGTCTCTGGGATTACACAGAGCTGTGAGTGCCTGATGGGAGCCATGAGTACATCAAACTTGCACTTGACAAAGCTTCAATGGGATTACTGACAACTTGAAAGCAAGTAACATTCCCCTACCTGAAAAGCATTACTACACTAATAAAAATGAAATCAAAGTAAAGGACTTTTTGTTATATGCAAGTTGTCTGAAGTCACTTTATTATTGATTGGGATGGATCAACTACTTTGGCAAGGTGTCTGTGTTACACCAGTAGAAAGGAATGCAGCAGACTGTCCCCTTCACAAGCCTGGGAAACCCAAGAGCTGCTTATGCCTGATGCAACAAAAACTGCCCCCAGATAAAAACAATGAGCTACTCTGAAAGCATATTTATTTTAATAAAGCAAAATAAAAAACTCTACTACCACATTCAAGCCTTTCAGCAACAGAATCTCTCATTCATCTTTCAAGAATCAAAATATTAAATTAAAAAAAGATAAAACTGATCAAGTGGCTTAGATACTATCTACCTAATCTATCTTTAATAATAATAATTTTTTTGAAAAACATCATTGAAAGTTTTGTTTAGATACACAGTACAAATCTGTCTTTAAAAACCCCTACCCACTCTTTTAAAGTAATAATTCTAAAATGACCTTTGGTTCCTAGTAACATGAAAGAACTGAATTCAGATGGTAATAGCAGAGTTATCAGAAGGCATGTTATCTTCTAGGCACGTACTGCTCATGTAGATGATTCACTGCACTAAACACATTAAAAAAAACCCAAACTTATAAGCACAGCTTAATAAATTAATTCTTTTTTTCCAGGAAAGATAAATATAATGTAATTTTTCACACAGCTTTATTGCCTTTCGACTGACAAATGCACAATCTAAGTTTTACATAATTAGCACTGATCAAAATCAAATACAGAAAAGTTAGCTCTGCAGAACACTTCTGAACAGGGAAAGGCAATGCCATCTTTGTAACACTCTCCCTGGGAGCTACTACCTGTGGCTGCACCGTTTCCCAGGAGCAACTACCAGGCATGGAGAGGAGTGGCACAAGAGCTCCTGTTCTACCTCCAAAGGGGGCTCCACTCCAGAAAAGCATCTAACATGGCAGATAAATTCACTGATTTCTAATAAATAGATGGTTTATAGATGTTCTAAGCCACAACTGACCTGTTTATCACAGTATCTTGTGGAGATACGAACATGTTTCCAGGTTATCAGACAGTTAGCACTGTCTCATGGCTAAACATTTACTACAGAAATCAAAGCAACCCTTTACAGAGGCCAGAGGTCTAGGAAAATCATATCAATCACCTGTCCATTTCTATATTGGGAATACTACAGGAAACTACAGACTGTTCAATTCTTTGACTAAAAATAAAGAAATATAAACAATATAAAACAATGAACATTTTTCAGGAAAGGAACCAGAGCAGAGAAAGAAGGAACAGCACATCTGCCTGTATATATAAAATATGAACAGGTTTGACTATATAGGTAAAAGCAGTTTCAGACAATCTATATCTAAACCATAGCTATTAGTTCCCTGCTCTGTCTCTCTCATTTCCCTACAACAAACTCAACTATAAAGTAAACTCAAAGCAGCTGGGCAGACAAAAGCAGGCTAAAGTTACATATCTTAATAGTCAAAACTAACCATAGCTAACTCAATTATGATGAATGTATAACAGTCTTACATAAGTACTAAAATATCTGCCCAAAGCCAGGACAAATTCCTCCAAACAATATAGCTAGGAACATCTGGTTTTACGTCCACATTCAGTCCACTTTTCAGAACAATTTAAATAAAACCCCAAATACCAAGTTGCAATAAAACCCAGAGGTCTGGAATAGACAACTGCAGCAAATCTTTAGAAAGGGTGTTAGCAAGAACTGTTAGCTGTTCCCTTCAAAAACATAAAAAGACTTCTCAAAAGCTGCAAGTCATAAAACTGGAAAGCATACATAAACTTTCAAACAAGGAAAAAGAACTGTTCATATAACTGAAGGCTTTTTCATGTTCTTGAAATAGATGAATAGATATGACAAAGAATGTATTACAGCTACATAAAAACCTTCCATCCTACATCTGGAAATACACTTTTAAAGCATCTATGCTTCCAAACAATTTTATCTATGCTACAGAGGCAAGATGAAAAATCAACTATTAAAAGCCAGTGTCTTCTTAAAAAATTTTCCATTTTAAACTAAAAACACCATCATACCTGACCACATACTATTTTTCCTACACATTCTCCCTACTGGACAAAGTGAGGACTGCTCGGTAGTTCTTAATGTTTACCTATACATCTTACTCCTTGCATTACATTAGAAAATAAATTTCATTTTGAAGTTAACATAAGCCTTTAATGTACCAAAAGACCAGAAGTCAAGACAGATCTTGTGCTCCAGGAAAGGAGCTCAGCTGGTTAATACTCCACACTCATTTCTCTACATTGCTCCACAGTAACTGGATGCGTAAAAATAATTCAAAATATTAGTTTATCTCCTAGAGCAAGTAGAAAGAGATACTTTTGCAATGACATTGCTTTTCAGTCAGGCATGACTTCTTCCCCACAATTTATCCTCTCGTACCACTTTGACAAGGTGAGAATTTATGTCTGGTGCCAGAGCAGGATGGCAAAGTCTTCCATTCACAAAGCCACAAGAAGACAAGACAAGTAACACTGGGGTCAGGCAACAGGCCATCACAGACAGTGTGTGCAAAGAACAATAATTTTACCTTTTAAATGGAAACAAAGGATAGACTCCCCATAACATGATTAGTGGGGTGCAACACCAGCTGCGTGAGCCCAGCTGCCACATACAAACAGTGATGTCTGTAAGCTGTATTAAACATACTTATGGAACAAAGATGAAAAGATTCTCTGAAGATTAGGACTCAACTCTTGTCATTCAAAAAAGCTATTTATACAAAATACAGAAGGCCTACAAATATCTGAGAATCTGTGAGTTACAGTGAAAACTCACTTACTGCTTACTGAAAGCCAAATGCTAAAAAAGTGATTTCAAATAGGACACAGAAAATTTAACACATCCTCTCGGTCAATTCTTGTGAGGGAACAATCCCCAGAAACCCTGAATGTCACACTGAGAACCTACATTGGATAAGCAAGCCCAAATGCTGGACCCATTCGCTGAACCAGCAACAGCAGACTGGAAACCCTGGGTGTGTTCTGGCTATTGCGGAAGCAGAAAGACACATTGTATCTGTATGGCTTACACAGGGATCAGGCAATTGAGTCAAATCATTTAACTGTGGAAACAAAACACTCTTAATCACAGGGAACAAACAGACGTATGTCACCAAAGGAAAGAGTAAAAGCACATTACCATTTAAATCTATCCTCAAGAGCTTGTAAAATGGGGTGACTACCCAAACCTGAACAGAATTTTTATAGCATCATTAAACCTTCCATCCTGCTATAAAACAGTTCTTGCTATTGGGAGTTGCAAGCCAAGATCAAGATCATCACACAGGATGTCCCAGAAGATGGAGGATGCTATGGACCCTCTCAACTCTCTGAAACGTGAGTTACATAGTAGTTGAATTTTAACGAAAAAAATTACAGGCCTGACTGTTTTAAAAATGTAGCCTCATTGGTATCTGATGGTGAAAACAGTTACCACGATGTTTTGGCAAGACTCAAGGAGAGAGGAGGTGCCACTATGTTTTTGGACTGGATAGATTATCCTCGACCGTGACCGGTTCCAGCTGCTTCTGAGACAAATGAAAAAACAATCTTAAGTAGGCAATTAAAAATAACACAGCCACAGGCAAGATTTCCTCCTATCTCACATCAGTTAGAGATTATTTAAACTACAGACTCAGGAAAACAAAAACTACCTACTGGTGTATTTTTTTTGACTTTTACTGCAAAATTGGATATTCCTACCATCCTTCTTCAAATTCTGCTTTGCTTCTAGATTTAATCCCCTCTGGTACCAAGCTCCATGTGATAACCATACCTAATCTCTCCTCCTTTAACAGTTTTAAGATTTTCTTTTCAAACAACTGGCAGCTCTCCTATTCTTGTATCATGGAAAACGGGCAAAAAGTCATGATCTTTCTTTTTTATACCATTTGATGGTTAATCCTTAAAAATTCAGCTTTTTTCCTTTCCTGAAAGTTCAGTCAAATCTTCAGTCACTCCCCCAGTTACTAGAATGTCCCTTCTCCTCATGCCTGCACATTATTTTTGACACAGTGAGATCAGAATTGTATTTGGCCCTCCCCAGGCCGCCCTCCCTCAATTCCACTTTCAAAATGAGTAAATATACAATTAATTTCTCTGGTTTTTTAGGTAGTGTTTCAGATATACAGAGACAGAGAGAATAGAAACAGCCTGAGGAAGAAATGTCAGACCGAAAAAGTAGAGAAAAAATATCAATCAGCCTCCTAAAGGGCTGCAGGGCAGAAGGGATTTATCTTATTTCAGCAAAAGACTGAATTTATGGGGAAAAAAACGAAAGAGATTCTTTCTGCAAGTAGTTACATAGGTCTTTGTCATCATTAATGGGACAAAGTATAAGAGGTGTAGATGCAGGTGTAAGTTCCCAGACAAAACAGCAGGCTATTATAACTTCAGTTACGGGAATTCATCAATAAATTCCCTTACTGAGACTTCAACAAGCAGCACCTTCTGGGCATGATCATTACAGGAATGGGTAATGGTGGGGGCCTTCTGGCTTCCTCCCCACTGCCCTAAGCTTTCTTGTGATAAGGCACATTTTTCAGACGTGGAAACGCAGTCCATTCTTAGCAACCTAAACCAAAGTTCTTTCCTACCAAGACATATTTCAAGCCACATACTGAAGTTAAGTAGTAAATTTCAGTATCAGAAGTTATTACAAAAACCCAAACTACTTGACCACTTACTATATTCTCACAATACATGAACATAACTAGTTATTCCAGTTATAACTGGAAATACTATCGGCAACTCTAGGCAACATTTATATCAATGTTTACCTACTGAGAAAAGACAGATACCCGGCAAACAGCTCTGCAGTCTCAGTCCTTGAAAATGGTTTTGGGTTTTATCCAAACACTGGTTTTCATGTGTTTTTGGCCATGACTTCAAACACTGCCTTTCTTTTGAACAACATCTATTTTTTATTCAGTCCTACAATAAATCTCTCATGAAACACTTAAGGCTAATTAGAACTTGTCAAAATGACAGCATATGTGACTTTTCTTTCCAGAATGTTCTAGTCTTAGTTGTAGCATTCATGTTTCACCAAAAACGCATTTCTTCTAGCCTTCCTTTTTACTTAAAAAAAATAGTGGAATATGTGGAATCAATAAAATCTGTATTCAAAAAGCATTTAATCTAAGTGGTAGATAGACATAAATAAATGCACACTTTTCCAGTGATCCCACTAGTAAAACTTTGTTCTTTTCTGGATTCAGCAAATAAACAGGTAAATATAGAAAATTTAAAGAATACCATACCTACCTCTCAGAACAACATTTAGTTTTAAAAAAGGACTTCCTATAGGGAAGACAATATGTAGAAATAAAGCCCATACAAACACATCCTTCTATCCAAAACTTTCTTAAACAGTTATAATCACGCTTTCTCAGCTAAGGGTAGCTGGTATGACAGACAGGCCTGATTCTACCTAGGATGCAGTTCTGGGTAGAGCAAATCCAGAAGGCTCTCTGCAACTGAACCAGAAGATCATACATGGAGACCTCTACATCATCCTGCCCATGCACTTTATATATTCTAATACTCCTAGGGTCACAGATCCCTCCATGAGCTACAGGAACGCACTAATTGTGCAGAAAAGTAGCACATCCAAAAGTCTTGTACTGTGTTTAGTGAATCAAAGCATCAATTAATGCACTAAATCATCATCAGAAAAAAAATCATTAGCTTCACTGGATGGGGGAGAGTCTGCAGAAACAACAGAGCTGACAGAGGCACAGGCAGCAAGACCCTCCTCTTGTTAGCAGCACCAAGATCAATTTCTACTGTCTGTGCCACCACAGCCAAGGTTAGAAAACTACCTTTTGAAAGGCAATGCAATCTAGTGCTGGCCAGTCTTCCATATCTTTCTCAAAATGCTCCCTTCCACATACCTGGGACAGTTTCTCCTACAGTTTAATGGGAAGAGAATGACATAGAGCTGCAGTAGCCTGGGCAAAAGGAGTCCCAGTGAAAACCAGGGACACGTCACAGAAATCAGATCCCATCACCTGGTATGATACTGCAGTCTTGCTCACACAGGGACCAACTTAATACAAGTGCTCAAAACCCCACAGTTTGAGCAACTGCTGTAAAGGCATTCCCCTCGTTTATACTGCTGATATGTAACTCACCTAATGTGCTGCATCACACACCTAAGGGATATGTCAAAATACATAAACCACTACCAGTAATGAAAATAAGTATTGTTACAGTCAAGAGTTACCAAACTGACTTCTGACATTAAAAAGTGTGCAGAACACACACAAAAAAACATGTAGAAGGGAAAAAAAACCAAGAGCAGCAAAGCATTTTCATGTTTTAGTTTCCAAAAGCATACAAAGCAAACAGCAGCACTTCTTAGAAGTTCACACAGACCTCAGAAAAACAGTTTTACGAGTTGCTACTGGGAGGTTTTCTGGAAACCCAGACAGAGACTCGCAGGAGTTATGCAAACAACTGCCAGACTGATCAGATTCTTCATGTGACAGACAAGCCATTAACGCACAAATTGAGGGGTTAGGTGTAATACAGTGTCCAGCCAACACCAACCATTATTTTATTGTAGGGTTGAGCTGCAGCATTGGACACAAGACAGACAAACTGCATAAACCTTGTTGGCTGTTTTTTTCCTGCCTCATGGCAAAATCATGCTAACATCAGGACCTTTGACCTCCAGGTCTTTCTTCTCTTAGAAACATCTGCTTATTCTTTAGCAAGATCCTGGGTCCTAGAGGGGAAAAAAAAAAACACAAGACCTTTCCAGAAAATCCCAGCAGAACCCCAACACAACTTAGCAGGCTTCACAGAGGCTGACAAAAGACGACATACAGCCACTCAAATCCAAGACCTGAAGTCACGAGTAACCTGCCATTGATTTAGACAGTCAACTTCCCATTTTAGTTCTGCTACCAAACAGAATCGGGGGATTGTTAGGGTTGGAAAGGACCTCTGGAGACGATCCAGTCCAGCCCCACTGCTAAGGCAGGGTCAGCTGGAGCAGAGGAACCCTTCCAGGTGGGGTTTGAATGTCTCCAGAGACAAATATGAAGAGTGAACACCCTAAACCTGCCATATACGCCTCCTTCATCCCTCACGTGGATTTCCCGACAGCGCGACACATCCTCCTGCCAGGAGATGCTGGGCGAGATGAGAAACGCTGCATGCCCAACACAGAAATTATAACGTACGGGCATAAACAGCAAGCTCTCTTCTTGCGTTTTATTCACAAAGAACATCTGACGCCCTAACATCGGTGCTTTGTGATGCTAAGTGATGTAAGTGTCCAAAGGCATTCCTGACAGAGCGTTACCGTTGTGCCGTTTTTTCAGAGCACAGAAGTTACCCCTTCATACGAAAGGCCTTCCCTCCCTCCATCACCTCATCCCCTCCCCGAAGGCCCTTCCCACCGCCCCGGCCAACGGATTCCCATTTCTCGCCCCCCTCCCCCTCCC
>VXBA01001217.1:209161-242149 GCA_013399895.1 Serilophus lunatus
CGGCCTCCGCCCGCTCCCCCCGCGCGACCCCCTCCGCTCCCGGGAAATAGCGATCCCGGAAAATACCGATCTCGGGAAATACCGATCCCGGGAAATACCGATCCCGACCGCGCTGCCCGCCCCGCCCCGCCCCAGCCGCCGTGTCGGCCTCCCACCGCCCGCACCCGTCCCCGGCTTAGGGGGACGCGCGCGCGCGCACTCCTGGTTGTTTGGGTTCTTTTCCCCGCAGATGGTGGCCGAGCTGCTTTCAAGTGCCCATGGAATAATGGCTTTATGTAGCCGGTGCTCGCTCATGCGGCTTCCGAGTGCCGAGCAGAGCAGCTTAGGAGCAGTGTTCTTGCTCCTCAGCCTGTCCCCAGTTCTTGGGTCCGAGGAAGGCACCTGGTGGCTGCTGGGGATGGTCTTGTTCAGGGCTAAGGGTTGGATTCGGATGATCTTTGTGGGTCCCTTCCAACTCGGCATACTGTGGGGTTCTGTGAAGCCCGCCGTTTTCAACCGCATCCCTCCATGTAGGGAGCCTACAGGAAGGCGGAGAAGGACTGATCATCAGGAGCTGTAGTGATAGGACAAGGAATAAAGGGTGCAAATTGGAAGAGGAGAAATATGGGTTAAAGATGAGAAAGAAATTCTTTGTGAGGATGGTGAGACACTGGTTGCCCATGGAGGTTGTGGATGATGACCCAGGCCTGGCAGTGTTCAAGGCCTTGAGCAGCCTGGTCTAGTGGGAGGTGTCCCTGCCCATGGCAGGGGGAGCTGGGACTAGATGATCTTTAAGGTTCGTTCCAACCCCTTAATATTCTATGATTCTATGTCCTTTGCCTCATCACTGCCTTGTGCCTTTATACACTTAAAAATGAAACATGCTTCATATTCCACATTTTGTTATCGTGTCTCTTGTACCCCAGGCAAGTGACTGTGTAACACATTACTCCTTGGGTTTTTTGTCCAAGGGCTGTTCCTGACAACGATGAAGCTGTTTGGTTTAAAGTTGTCCTTCCTGCACAGCTTCTGGTGACCTTGAGCAGCATCACAATAAACTCCCTAAATACTTACCCAGCAAAAGCCAGTCTAGTAAAAATATCCAAACATCAACAGGTAATACGGAATGAGAGCTGACACAGTGCCACCTCCCTGAGAGCTGTGCCCTCCCAGGGAGCCTGTCACCCTCCTTGCCTCATCTCTTCTCCCTGCCATCTCTGTCAGTTTCATATTGAAATCAGTATGATATCTGGGAAATCAGTCAGGAAATCGAGGCTCTCCCTTCTTACAGCCTTTATGCACACAGTTCCTCCCTGTTACCCTAAGGTCTCAGATATGCTCATTAGGCCTTGAGGAACAGCACCTGGGCTAAGCTGCCTGCCCTTGAGCTTATCAGAAACACTGTCCGCTCTCAGGGACTTGTGTTGTCTAATGAGCAACTTGTTTTCACCAACAGGCTTGGAAATTTATCTTTCTCATCTGAATAACAACCCAAGCGAAAGAACATTTTTGTTTTTGAAATTTCAGAGAAAGCTCCAGGCCCGAATTGTGGCCAGGATGGAAAACTGCTATGACTAAAGCCATGACTAGAAGTATTTATAATATAAGGTTTTACTCTGAAATAAATCTTGAGTTAACCCTGAAAGTTTTGAAACACTTTGACCTTAGTCCAGCATATCATTTTAGAATGTTCTAAATTTTAAACACAAATTTGAAGCTGACTTATGAAAATAAGACCCACAATTACTGTTTTGCTGTATGCTCTGTGATAACTGAGATTTTTTGTTATTGTCATAAAGTACATGTGGAAGCTTTCATAGAACAAATCAGCCATGTCCAGAAAACTGCTTGTGTGTGCCTGGAAGATGAAGAGTGCTAATAGTAAATAAATACAAAATATCTTTAAAATATGACAAAGCATTATAAGAAGTTTTATTATGGAAATAAAGACCATAAATTGGTTGGGGTTTTTTAGGCACATGTTGCTTTTTTTGATGTTGTTTTAAGAAAAAGCTTCCAAAACTCCTAAATACCGGGTCTTTCTTACATAGTATTATTAATCTATGTCTCTTCACAATTTCTGTTAATAGCATGTATTGAATCCAGAAGACTCTTCAAAATAGAAGAGTGAAAGCTTTGAGTTCCAAAATTTAGTTACAGATTTTTAATTGAAGTACTGAGAAATGTTATTGTATAGATTATTGCATTTTATTAGCCCCCAACATAGGCATTCTCTGATCATCTTTTAGAAAGCAAATTCACAGATTATAAAATAATGTTTACAAAATTCACCAAGTAGTACCTGAGAGAAATAAGTCAATTGCTGAAGCTTTGACATTCAGTTGAAAACTTTGACTGCCATTAGATTAGTAATCGAAAACAGTAGAAAATTACCATGTACCCGTTATGTTTCAGCTGTTTGCAGGGAGTCTTCAGTCTTCAACAAACACTAGCATCTGCTCACATATCACAGACACACAATCATATTAATTAAAACTTTTAATTTGCTGTTTTTCAATATGAAAATTGGGTTATTAATATGAATCTATCTCCTTAGATTTAACTTAGAATTCATTGATTGATAAGTATTTGAACTATTTCACAGCACTAAGAGATATGACTAATCACAGTATACATTTATAATCATACTGATATAAAATGTTTTCTTTTTAAATCTCAACTCAGAAAATATTTTTCTGTTTGCATGAATGCAAGTAATATTAAATATGTATGCAAGGTAGCCACCAATCAGGCTAAAGGAAAATGCAGTCAATTGTAAGAATAAAAAAAAATATGGCTAGCATATTTATTATAAAAAACCAAACTTTAGAGGGAGACACCATAATACTAAGCCTACTCAGGTCATCATGACAACCTGTTAAAAAAAAAAAAAAAGAAAAAAGAAAAAAAAGCAAAATTTATAATAATAGATGTTTTCCTCCACTTAAGAGTCAGTAAACATGTAAGAGACTTAAGTATTTTGAGATACCCTTGCCCACTTATACTGATAGACTTCTTGTCCACTTGAGTACCATAGTGAAAGCAGTAACAGTTGTGCTGTCTGACTCACAGATCCCTTCCTGCTATTTTTCCTTTTAAGCATCTCTCCATCTGTATTGTATCACTATTTAAAACTATTTCCTGATGGACATTGCTATACACTAGTATAAGAAAGTAACAAAAAGAGGAGAACTGCCTTACTTGTAGAGATAAAATACTTCCATGTATTTTGCACTGCTTTATTAAAAATAAAAAATTTATTTTCATGGAAGTACCTGTGAATAATAAATTATCGTAATATTCATGACTTTGCATAGCTGCCTTTTCTGAGAGCCAAAACGTTTTCACCTGGGCACTCAAAGATTCATAACTAACCTTTTGTCTTCCACCTAAGATTTCTAGATTCTATTATGCTAAATGTCCACTAATTCTGCTAGTTATCTTCAACAAGTGATGACTCATTTAACTAACAATACTTTTAGGATTATAATTAATTAATTATGTTAGAAACAACATAGATGATTAGGTTTTGAGATTTGAACAAATATATCTAAGCATAATAGCTTTCTCTGTATAAAACAATGCATGTGCTCAAACTGTTGCTATAAAGCTCAAACATTCTTGTCTTATATCTAATTTAATAGAACTGTCAGTGAGCTACCCAGGCACACTGACCTCTGCTGTTGTGAAGACCATCATTCTACATATATCAGCTTTGGTACACTGATTTGAATGGTCAGCCAAAAATGTTGAGAAAAGTAATTACTGAGCAAAACTGTCCCTAAGGCAAATGCATCTATACCAATAAAATTGTTATTTCACTTACTGCGTTATTACTCCAGATTGAGCTGCATGCCTAAAGAGCTTCTCCATGCAGAAAATCAGAGCATTGCTATATACTAGATTAAGAATCAAAAAGTGGAGAAGAGTGCGAATGTATTCCAGTCTCTTGAAAGCAGGAGACATGAGAGAAGAAAAGTACATTTGGGAAAAACACACGGTCTCGGTTTAAAGAGAAATATGCAATTTTAAACCTTAAAGCAAAACAATGGGGTACAAATGAATGCGGAAAGGAGAAACAGCTCTTTAATTAAAAATGTACGGTTAACTACATATGTATATACTTGAACACCTAACAGCAGTAATAAAAACAACAACAACAACAACAACAAAATAAAATAAAGAATCATCTTTTTGTCCAAAACTGTTCAGGCCTGGGAGCGCAGCTGCCATGTTAAAGATGGCGGTTGTGTGCCTTGCCAGAATGAGGAGGAAACTTTTGTGATCTGTGTTTTTTCCCAGAGGCACTGCTGAGAGAAACTGCACTGTCACTGTTCCATTCACACTGAAAAGCCAGCAGAGAAGAGCAGAGGACTGTGAGGGAAGAAGCTGCACCGCTCACCACCTTTCTGTGCTGGCAGCTGAGTCTCTCATGTCCATACCACACAGCCCAGGTTCTGAGAGTGAGAGAGCAGGTTCCTCTGCTGCCTTCTATGCTGACAGACAAAGAGACTCCAGCCCACATGGGCAAAACAGTTTCCACTTCCGACCCCCGAGCATCTCCACGTGGCAGAAATTCCCCTCAGTCCATTGGCTCGGCCTGCCCCAGAAGTCCCAAACATTCTTCTTTACCATTGCCACCATCACTGCCCCTAGCTGCTGGCATGCAGGAACCCTCTAGCCACCAGCTGAGCTCCTGCTCTGTGCACAAAACCGTGCCACTCTGCCAGCTGTCCTGGGCCCGCACCACCCAACCCAGCCTCAGCAAGAGCCACCAGGGCCGGCAGGAGCCAGACAGAGCAGCCCACACAGCCAGCAGAGGCGGGGAGGCCCCCACAGGGCACCCAAGCCCTACCCTGTTCCCCACTCATCAGCATACATGTTGGAAAAAATTTCTTCCCAAATAGAAAATAAACAAACAAAAAAAAAACACAAAAGCAAACCCTACCCCATAACATTATCTATCCCAATTTTTTTCCATATGAACATGCTATATCAAACTTGAACTTCCAACTAAATGCATTCATGTATTATCTCATCTATATACACACTTACATACATACAGACATAGATACAGATACAGTTTTATGAGTGTTTTCACCCAAGGATTAGGTCCCCCTGAGGCATGCATCATGTTTCTCCATCTTTCTGCATTACCCACCACATACAGCCAGGCCCTTCAGCAAAAACTACCCCACGAATTGTTTGTCTTTGCTGGAGGCAGGATTGACCCAAGCTGTTTTCCTTAACATACCTCTCAGGTGTACTACATGGACTCCATCTGCAGTGTGAAGGGACTCTGATCGGGCAGAGCCAGCTTAGTTGACAAAACCTCTTGTGTTGACTAATCAAATAGCATTGGCTAGATGCTAGTCCTTTCACCCAATGCCTTCAGGGTAGTTTTCAACAACCTATTACACCTTTCAGCCTTCCCAGTGGCCGATGCATGGCAGGGGATATGCTACATTCACTCGATTCCATGCTCCTTAGCCCATGTGGTAACTAGGCTATTCTTAAAATGAATCCCTTTGTCCAACTCAATTCGTGCTGGGAAACCATGTCACCACAAAACTTGTTTTTCAAGGCCCTGGATGATATTCCAGCAATGGCGTAGGGAATGGGGTATGTCTCCAGCCATCGTGTGACGAACTCTCACGATCAGTTTCTCTGCTCTGGCAGCAATGTCCTGCCATATCTCTCAAGCCCAGATGGGTTTCCCTCTGCATTGCCACTTGGTCTTCTTCCACCTGTCTAGCCATTCCCACAGAGCATTGCCCACCATCCACAAGTCAGTATAAAAATAGGGCTTTGGCCACTTCTCTTGCTCAGCAATGTCTAAGGCCAGTTGCACAGCTCTGAGTTCTGCAAACTTATTTGTTCCATCTTGTCCTTCAGTGGCTTCTGCAACTGGTTGTGTGGGGCTCCATACATTTGCTTTCTATTTTCAGTCTGTCCTCACAATGTGGCAGGAGCCATCAGTGAAAAAAGCGTAACGCTTATTGTCATCTGACAGCTGGTTGTATGGTGGAGCTTCCTCAGCACATGTCACTTTCTCTTCCTTGTCTTCATCTGCAAAACCAAAGCTGTCACCTTCAGGTGATTAGGGTTTCCAACACAGGTGCACTGGTAATCAAGGTGATCTACTTGCTCCATGTTGCATCAGTGGCATGATGCATGGAGGGAGCCTTCCCACTGGATATCTACCCCAGGTTGGGTAGTCAGGATGCCACAAGAAGCTGTATGTCTATGCTGATCACTTCTGGGGCAGCTCAAACCCCTTCATAGGTTGCTAAGATCTCTTTCTCTGTTGGGGTGTAATTTGCTTCAGAATCCAAGTGGTCCTCAAGTCTCACCAGGCACCTTTTGCCAGAGGCTCCAGTAAAGACCACTATCCCTGGCTGCAGAGTAGAACATGTTTTGGTCCTGGTCCTGACTGGCCCAAGAGCTACCACATAGGCAATCTCACATTTGGTCTTTTCAAAGGCCTGTTGCTGCTCAGGGCCCCAGCAGAAATCATTCTTCTTGTGAGCTACTAAGTAGAGAGGGCTCACAATCTGACTGTTTTCCGGAACATGCATCCTCCAGAAACTGATGGCACCTAGGAAAGCTTGCCTTTGTTTCTTGCTGTGATTTCGTTGATTACCTCTATTGGGATATGACAGTGTCCATTCTGCCACTTCACTCCCAAGAACTGGATCTGTCATGCAGGTCCCTTGACCTTACTCTGCTTGATGGCAAAGCCAACTTCCAGGAGAATCTATATGATCTTTTCTGCTTTCTCAAAGACTTCTGCTGCTTTCCCTCATACAAGGATGTCATCCATGTACTTCAGGTGTTCTGGAGCATCATCTTTCTCTAATGTAGCCTGGATTAGCCCATGGCAAATGATGGGACTGTGTTTCTACCCTTGGGGCAAACAGTTCCAGGTGTACTGGTTATCTCTCCAAGTGAAAACAAACTGTGGCCTGCATGGTGCTGCTAAGGGAATGGAGAACACATTAACGATGTCAGTGGTGTCACCACTTCGCTGCCTTGGACTCCAGTTCATACTGAAGCTCCAGCATGTCTGGCACAATAGCGCCCAAAGATGACATAACTTAATTCATGCCACAATAATCCATTGTCAATCTCCATTCCCCAGTAGACTTACACATGGGCCAAATGGGCCTGTTGAAAGGTGAATGAGTCTTACGTATTACTCCTTGGCTCTCCAGCTCATGGGTCATCTTGTGGATGGGGATCACATCTTAACAAAGGCTATTTATGTTTAGGGAACTCTTATGAGCTATAAGCACAGCAAACATCATTTTCTTGTCCTTGAAGTAAAAAAAAAAACACCAAAAAACAACAAACTCAGACAGTACAACTACTTATTGTAATAACCAGAAAAGCTAAAAGTTATTAATGTCCTGTCATCTTTTTTTAACAACCTGTATGTTATGTTTCTATGTTAAAGTGGTATAGTGAAACTATGTTCCTTTTTCCTGGGTTTCAGAAATGGTGAAACATAAAATTGAACCACCTTACTGTCTTCTAGTCACTAGGTGAATGTCCTACTGCTTCTTATTTTACCAAAGCAATGAGAATGAAGCATGACAAATGAAAGAAATTATTGCATTAACCTCCCAGCCAAAGCAGTACAGTTTCAGCTGAACTGCTACTTTGGAATTATTTGAAATGAAATATTCCTTTACATTCAGTGTGTGGGAGGGCAACTACTGAAAGAACACAGGCATTTTTATGGCAAGTGACATGGATAAACACCAAAATCCTATCCAGTTTTAAGAAAAAGACGGCACTGGAATGTATTCTGTAGCACTGACATCTCTCAGGAGCAAAATATAAGAGGGATGACATTGCACTTTGGTGTGGATGGGCTCTGCCAGGCATCAGTGCTTGAGCAAGTCCTTTTCTGTGCAGAGAAGGTGGCAGGAGGTCTGGGTCCCTCTGAAGCTGAAGGCATAAAAGCTGTCTTACTGAGTTATGGACAGAGACACCTCTGAAGAACATAAAGGGTCTTACTGAAAGTCATGGCATGGCTACAGTCAGACAGCTGCTGTGAAGCACATGAGAAGAGCTATTTGGAAATACCAGCATGCCTCAATACACTGTGAATCTAATGTAAAGGTTTTATACTTGAATGTTCACAATTGGATCCAAATGTTTCCAAGCTCACTAGATCAAGTTCATGAAGGAAGAAATACTTAGAATATTTTGGATCCACCTACTGAAATATATTTTAGCTTTTATACTTGTACTGAGTATTACACAGATAGTGGAAGTATATTGGGAAGAAAACAACATTTTATATTTAGTTCTTGAAGCGGGAAAGAACTGTTTTGAAGTTGTGCTCTTCTTTCAGCCTAAAGAAATGTATTTATGTTAATTTCTGGTTACTAGACTTGCAGATGTATACTTGTTGAGTGCTGGGTCCCAGCACCTTCCCTAAGGAAGACCACTTCTTACCTTTCTTGTTTCCTCTGGGAAAGGTATGACCGAATTTCTCCTTTTTAGTGCAGCATTAATGAAAATTCAGGCAACTGGCAGAAATGGGAGATAAGCGAGTTTCATTTTATCCCCTTGGACTTTCTAATAGTGATACTCTGTAGATTTCTCTGAAGAGCTGGTCCACAAGATCTTTTTTTAATAAGTTTCATTTTAAAAAAAACATTTTTTCTTCTTTTTAATATGTTTTTAACATGTTGTTAAAAAAGCGGGAGTGATTCAGAGAGTAACGTAAGTATAGATAGCATTGTGATTACCTCAAAAATGTAACCTCCAACTTCTTACAAGAGCTGAAAAGAGAGTATGTAGAAGTTGTCAGCTGGCCTGGCAGGCAGACTGGTCCAGCACCAGCATCCGTCGATACGCTGAGTGTGTGGAAGAAAGTTGCAATTCCCAAAAATTAATATAGCAACAAGATTAAATGTGAAAATTAAAATGTTAAACCCACAAATGATGAATCAGATACTGAAATGTGTGATAATAGGTCTTTAAAAATTACCCTAGTTTATAAAATAACTGTGCTTAATACAACCCGCTGTTCTTGCAGAAGCAGCAGTTGGTTCAGGATGAATGTATGCATGAAGATTATCATAGGGTGTGTTATAGGAAAAAATGGACCTTTCTGTTTAGGGATCGTTAAGCTCTGGATCAGATTGTATAGGGTGTTTGAAATAGTTCTCCAGTGAAGGTGATTCAAGAAGAGGTTAAGTATCTCTTAGAGATAATCCAAGCAGGAGGATGGGCTAGATGCCCTCCTTCAGATCCTTGCAACCTTACATTTCTATTGTAATCACAACAAATCCTTTTTCTCCTGTTTAAACCTTCTCCCTCACCTGGATTAACAGATTTCATTTGAACTTCATGGCTGTTACAATTTTAGCAACAAGCTTAAGGCTGTGTGTTCAACCACCACCCAAACCGTTTACCTGGTAACATAGGCATGTCTGTACTAAGGCATCTGAAAAAAGAATCACTGCCATTCAATATGCTGGTAGATGAGATGGAGGCTTTTATTTTTTTGAATAATTATGTATAAAACCACTGAAGTGCCCTTTAGGGGTATTAAAATGAAGTTATGTAGTTATTACTGAGGTTACAGTTGCTATCATTTTTAATTTCTAATTGTGAGGTCATAACCTCATCTAAGAAAATTAGAAACAATAGACAAAACCAGGCAAACTAATACAAATCCAGGATATGCAGCACATGTACACCTACATCAGAAACTTTCCTGACAAATTATTTTCTGTTGCTCAGAGGTCAACACGCATCAATACAAAACAGAAAAGCAACAGGACCAAGTTATGTTGAGAATAAAACTTCTATCCTGTAATTTTTCTGCCTTTGTAACTTACAAATTCTTTATATTAACAGCCTTCTAAGAGAGGTTTACATAATAGGTGAAATTTATGCAAATTTTTCATCCTCAGAGTAGAATAAATTAGTGAAACAAACCAACAGATTAAGAAACAATGAAATGGGGCATGTATAGGTTTCCATTCTACAGGTTACAACCAACCCATGATGTTGACACACATTTTAGAGGATAGTGTTTAATTCCCGGTTGTTAGCTTACAGAAACTGTAACTTTTTTGTTCTCAGCTGTAATTACTTATTTTAATTAAATATCTCCAAATAATTTCATTTTATGGGTTTTAGGAAGGCAACTGTGGGTACTAAACCCTCTGAGAATGTAGTAGTTAGTTAGGTCTTACAGTTAGATACTCAATTTATGTGCCCCGGGATTAGAAGGTCGTCTCATTATTTCATCGTGTTAATGCCTTTATGATTGTCACATATTTATTAAGACATCTTTCCATGATTTCTTGGTATTCACCAAACAAGAGAGAAACAGAATGACTGGATGATCCTGGCACTTAGCAGACATGTGTTAACAATGTATAGCTTTTCTTGCTTGAAATTTTAGTATGTTCACAGGAATCTATTTTAGTTGTACTAATCCTTTATAGTGGTCTGTCCCTGCAGACACAAGTGTAAAGTACTCGCATCAAAAATTGTTCAATTTGGAAAGAATACTTGCATCACTGCAAAATACCAGCCACACAGGATTACTGTGATAATCACGGTGTAAAGCTATGGGAAAAGCTTACTTTGAATAAGCAATAAAATGGCAGATTGAAGCAAGTGAGGACAGCTCTGTATCACCATACCCAGGAAGCTGCCTGGTAGATAAGCCTAAATATTGTTGCTATGTGAAAAGAATGCTCACTAGGCTTGGCTAAAATATGATATTAAGACATCCTCATTATTAAGACATCCTCTATAAGTTAGGACACCAGGATTGTGCAGAGTTGTGCCCCACCCCCACCTGAAGCATCAACATTCAGCAGACCTCCATGACGACAAACAGAATAAAATTAATGTTATCTCTGCTGTCCTGTTTCTGCTAGGAAAAAAAACCCCAACTGCTTTTCTAGTCTAAACTGGTGTTTGCAAAACCAAAGCCAGTTATTGAATTCATTTCTGTGGTCCGAATTTGGTTCTTGTATCCCAGGAAACCAAAGGCATGGAGAGTCCTCCAATCTAAATACACCAAGTAAGAAGAAAATACAAGTACATGAAGAAGGCCAGTGTCTTACATATTCTGTCTTCTGTGAAGGTTTGTCCCAAGGACTGAACACCACAGAAATTCATCTACCATTTGGTATATCTTTTGGTGTGGAATTTTTGTTACATATAAAGCTGTATGTTAAAGACTGATTACCCTAGTGACAATATAACCTAGTGTTGTTGCACAGTCAGTAATAGAAATAGTACAGTGCAGTGCTGTTTGCTTAAAAAATACTCACATATCATAGTCCAGTGCTTTACCTAATCCAGGTTCAGAAACATAGTACCTGTGTTGGTCCAAGGCTGTGATTTATTGCCTGAGAGCTTTTCCATATTTTTTTCTCTTCTTTATGCCGTATTCAAAGCTCACCAGTTTTTGTACTGAGTGTTGCCATATTGTATATAATTTAGGTAAGATAAGATCCTTCCTTTTAATTAAAGTTTCAAAGATTTCTCTAAAAAATGTACTTCTGTCAGACAGATTGCAATTTCTGACATTCTTTTGCTGTATTTGTGGATATAAATCTTCATCTTGATCCCAACCTGAACTTCTTCTTTGTGGATTTCATTTTTCTCACTGCTTCTGGAGTACTTTGACAGGAATGCATTTCCAAATAATGTCACCTTTCTGCAGAAGTTGTAGATTTCAATTAGAAAGAAAATAATATGATTTCTCCCTTATAAGAAACTCTCTGGCCTTGCCCATAGCTCCTTTAGCCCAAAGCTCAGTTACTAACACAACTTGGTGACCTGAAAGGGACAGGAACTTACCTGAACAACTGTCTCAAGAACAAATCTTTAAAAATCACTGATGAAATTATGTAAAAGCACTGCAGGGAAAATGATAGCAGGAGCTATTGTCATCTGAAGATTAAAGAATCAGAAGCTTAATTTTTTTTATCTTAAGGAAAAATGAGTGACTTATCAGAATTATATTATCTTTGCCACTATTCTCTCTATATATATACCTGGTTTATTCCTAAAGTAGACTATATCCTTTTCTAGGAAATGTTCTAAGAGAGTCTTAAAGAAACTACCTTTCTTCTCACATATTTTTTATCTTTTCTGTTGAAACAGTCTCAAAAATAAATTAGGTGTATTTATGTATTTAAGCAAAAAATAACATTTAAATATCATGAAAATTCCTCAAAAGAAGAAATGGAGAGGCAGGTGCTTTTCTCTCTGGTGACCACTGACAGGACCCAAGGGAATGGCATGAAGCTGTATCAGGGGAGATTCAGGTTGGATATCAGGAAAAGGTTTTTCATCCAGAGGGTGGCCGGGTACTGGTGTAACATCGGTGGAACAGGCTCCCCAGGGAAGCAATCACAGCACCAAGCCTGACAGAGTTCAAGAAGTATTTGGACCATACTCTCAGGCACATGGTGTGATCCTTGGGTTGTCCTGGAGGGCGGGAGTTGGACTTCAATGATCCTTATGGGTCCATTCCAACTCAAGAAATTCTATGATATGTTGCTCCCCTGCTTTTAGGTTTGTACTTAGTATTTTTGTTAGCTCATATGTAAATAAAGTAGAGTGCAAACACTTATCAACACTTACAAAGCCATAAGTATTGGACAGGAGAAAAAATGTTTTATGGAATACTAGTAATAAAATTGGAAAATATAGAGATTGGTGATATGCTTCTAACACATGAAAACATGATCAGAAATTCAGTACATATAACTTCTCAGCTCTTACTTCCATGTCTGTCACCTTAAAAAGTCTTTGCAGTGTGAAGTGCAACAGGCTCACCCTCATCCTGAAGTGTCCTGAAGTGCCCTGTCCAGGAGTAACCCCAATCCCTTTCTCTGACATCCACCAGGAACAACTTTGGGTTTCATTTTACCCTCCTTATAGTCTGTAATTATTTCACAGGCTTTCTCCCCTCCTGAAAAACTGTAAGGCCTTCTCCCTTCCTGAAAAAGAGTGACTGAGATATGGCAACCTGTCCTTTCAATAACATATTATGTGACCATATTATTGTCCTCTCCAGGCAAATTTGCATTAATAAAGAAAATACAGTTACTTGTCAAAGACTCAAACATACTTTTTTCAGGAACTCCACTGGAGTGACTAGTGTGCACACCAGTTGTAGGCCAGCTCAGAATTGTCCACCTTGGCTGCAGAGCCCCTCTTTCCAGCACTTACCAGGTGGCTTTGGTCCCTATTTGCACAATGGACCTGTGCACAATGAAGCTTGCTCTGGACGAGCTGCAGCACTATCTGCTCTTCTCTGTTCTGTTGCCAAAAAACACAGGAAAAGAACCCTCTAACACTCTGTTTGGAGTATTAGAAAGAAAGCATTCCTTTGTTATGGCAGCTGGACACACACAGAATCCATTCCAAATTGTGCACCTCAAAATTCACAGGTTACATACTTTTATACTAATTTCTAGACATTATATCATCATTGCACCTACTTTCCAAGTCCATTTTACTCATCACTCTACCCCAGACATGCCTTTAGAATTAGGGCTGGAGGTCTGTAGAGTCTAGTTCCATCTTCTTCCTCAGCTTGCTCCCCTGTTGGCTCCCCTCTTCTGGCACAGAGTCAGCCTCCTGGAGTGGTTTCATAGTTATGAGCTGGCCTGGACCGGCTTGTTAGCTGTTTTCCTTTTTCATGTTCTTTATCAGTCTCTTTCTCGGGGTAGGAGAGGCCTTCTTCTTTATTGAACTTTCTGCCTCTTAAAAAAGTTCTCACAAAGAATGATAAACACCCTGGGAACTGCACAGAAACTGTCTAGAAGAAATGAAGGAAAATTTTGAAAATGTTCTATAAGTCTGCACTTCATAGAATCACACAATATTTGGGTTGAGAGGGATATTTAAAGGTCATTTAGTCCAATCCCCCTACAATAAGCAAGGACATCTCCAATTAGATCAGGTTGCTTAGAATCCTGTCCAACCTGCCCCAGGAATGGGGCACCTATGATCTCTCTAGGAAGCCTGTTCCAGTGTTTCCCCACCTGCATGATAAAACAATTCTCCCTTATATCTGAATCTACCCTGTTTTATTTTGAAACCATTAACTCTTGTTTTACTGCAACAGACGCTGCTAAAAAGTCCGTCCCCATCTGTCTTGTAAGCTCCCCTTAAGTATTGGGGCAATAAGGTCTCCCTAGAGCCTTTCCTTCTCCAGGCTGAACAACCTCAACTCTCAGCTTTTAATCACAGGAGAGGTGATTCATCCTGGTCATCTTTCGTAGCCCTCCTCTGTACTCACTCTGACACATTCATGTCTTTCCTGTGCTGAGGACTCCACATCTGGATGCAGCACTCCATGTGAGGTCTCACCAAAGAAGAGGGACGAAATCTCCTTCCTTGACCTGCTAGCCATTTGTGCAGCCCAGGATACAATTGGCTTTGTGGGCTGTGAGTGCACATTGCTGAATCACATCCAGTTTTTCATCCACCAGCACCCCCAAGTCCTTCTTGTCAGGGCTGCTCATAATCCATCCATCCCTCAGCCTGTATTGACGCTGGAGATTGCCCTGACCCAGGTGAAGCACCTTGCACTTGGCCTTACTGGACTTAATGAGTTTCAGATTAGTCCACTTCTCAAGCTTGTCTAGGTCCCTCTGAATGGCATTCTGTTGCAGGATTTGTGATGTGGTTCCAGCCACTGCCCAGACAAACCCCTTTGAAAACTCTGGCAATAGTGCTTGTCAAAAATCCATTGTAAATGTGATACTTTCCTAAAACTCCAGTTTTGTGATGTTCTTCAGTAATTTCATTTTTAAAGACCACAACAATGATTTATATTTCCTGTCATTTGAGAATTTTTCAGTCTCAAACCTAGCTGCTGAAAGTGAAAATTGTTTTTGTTAACTTCAGCCAACTCACCATCTAAGATGCTTTTTTGAAATGAGAGTCTTCCTGATTAATCATTGGCCAGATTAGAGATACACAGTGATACATCAGCCTTGTATCACATTCAAAATGGAGTTTACAGTCAGAACAAGATGTCTAGTTCTCAGGATCAATCAGAATTCATAAGATTTTTAAAGACAGGTTTCCTGTACAACTGCACATTTCTGAAATGCCCAAAATTTGTTTCCAAAAGATGTATATGGAGAAACATATTTCTAGTATTTCTCATGGAGTCTCTTGAATTAGATTTGAAAATGCTCATAATACAAATAATCATGCATAGAAAGTGACACGAGCTTTGTCAACATATGTGGAATTTTCCTGATAATGTTTTTGAAACTGGGTCACTTTTACATGAAGTGCTAAATATTTAAATTCAAACTTAATCTTTGAAGTGTGCTAATTCTGTCTTTTAAAGAATTGGATAGTATTTGCAAGGCAAACCCTAGGGACTATTAAAGCTAAAAACTATCAGAATTAAAAAAAAAGGAAAATATATCCCTTAATATAAAAATAAACATGAATTTTGGCAAACTGAATAGCATATTTTACTCCCATATAGAGTTACGCTCAATCCATACCAATAGCTTGAGTTTTAAAATCAAAAGTGAATCCCATCCATAAGAGGAGATGGAGGATGAATTGTTGCAGTTCTCCATATGCCCAATTTAAAACAGTAACATATCCATTCCTAAAGCATCCATTATTTTTCACTGAACAGAAGTGTTTAGATTTAACTCCAGAATACTATAAAATCTGAAATCACAGTTAACTGAGGACAATTTATCTCTGTGTTATGTAACATTTTTCTGTTACTAACAAGCAAGTGTCATGAAAGAACCCTAACATTTACCCTTGATGTGATAAATTTACATGAAATACCACTCCTGAGTGTGGATGCCAGTTCTCTTTTCACCCGGTAAAAATATTTGGAAGTAGTATAACTTAATAAGACATGGTATCTCCGAAAAGATGATTCAGAGAACCTTAAGATAGTCCACTTGGTAGTTAAAATTTTAAAGAAGGATTTGAGAGTTTCATTCTTTTTTATAATAAAAAGCTGTTGAATTTTAAAGCTGAAAAGTCGAATATCATCTTGGCTACATGAAAAGAAATCCTCTTTCATAGATGAAGAAGAAACTGTCATTGCCTCATAGCTTAAAATTATTCTGAACATTCTTGTGCCCTAGATTTTTTCTCAACATTCAGTACATAGTTTGAGATTAAAGTTGTTCTTTTTGATTATCAAAAATAATGAATGTAACTGCAGTAGCTTCATACAATGTCATTGTACTAGTCTCAGCTGTACTTTAGAATTCCAAACATCAAAAACAATTAAGAAACATAGGAAAAATTATTATGAAGGGTACATACAAAAATTCCCTTCTTTTCTTTTTATTTTGGTTGATAATGGGCTGCGCAGGCTTTGTTTTGTTTACTTCCCTACAAGACGGGTATGCATATACAAAGCATAATTATTGGTACCTGGAAATTAATTATTGCTGTAACAGTCTTTGTGCGACTTGTCCTGACAAGGACACCTAGAACCTTGTGCTAGCCACCGATTTTTCCTTTCTCCCTCAGAAAGCCATCATAAGGTTTTTCAGCTCAGTTTTCAGCACGCTGAGCAGGAAACCTCCTTGGCTGAGTGGTTATGCAAGCGTTGTTTCAAGCAGACACTCTGGAGAGCACCTTGCTGAGTACCCTGGAGAGAAATCCTCATTACTCCGGTGCTTAGCACTCATAGCCCTCCACCCTGAGACAGAGGGAATGTGTTTAAACTGCTCCCTTGCTGCAGGGCAAGATTGGTCTCAAGGCAAGTTTTTCATTGAGGCACTTACTCATAGAGTCCCTCAGGCCAGCCACATTTTTGTGACCTCATGAGGATCACGTTATATAAGATTATCGCTGTACCAGAAAGATGGATTGTACACGCAAAGCAGCGCTGACTAGCCTGTCCACTGTATGTATGAGTCCTGTCTATTTTAAAGATCTTTGTCCTCACTAGTCCCTGAAATCTATGCCTTTTATTTGTGGAACCTATTTTTTATATGTCTTATAAAAGTATAAGCAAACTTCAAAATCCACTGCACGTGTAAAATGCAATCATATTTGTATATCAGCCACAACTTACCAAACACCAGCCGAGTGCCAGTCACTACTTTCCCAACAAATTTGCCTAAAAATACATAATACATAATTTGTTTAACACAGGATGTGATTCTTTGAACCGAGTGACAATTATCTCACAATTATAAATGGATTACACATAAATCTACATTTAAGAAAAAAAAAGGTAATCCCTTCCTAAATTCCTTTTTACTGACTTGTAACAGATTTGGAGCAGGCTTTTGGAGTACACATGCCATTAAAGTTTCAAAAAAGATTTTAATGTTCTGTGGTGCTGACAACTTTCTTATGGCTTTGAGAACTATCAAAAGATATTCAGGTATGTGTTGTTCTAACAGCCCTGCATGAAGGTAATGGGCCTTGGTGTCTTCATGGTGCCTGAGGAGAGGGCAGGCACCATGAAGAGAGCACGTGACCTCCTAGGCAATTATTTTGCAAATAGATCTTTCAACAGAAATATAATTCTACTGTAGCTAAAGTAGGTTTCTGATTGTTTTCTTTGAGGAATGAATTGATATCAACATTAGGGGTTGTCACTATTGCCTAAATCAAGCATATCAGTAAGATTATTCAATGGTAAAGAGAAGTTCAAGAAAGCTGCAAGGCTTTCAGAAATTCTAGAAATGGTGTTTTGTTGTGAAAAATATTCTAGTCTCATCATAATAAATTCTACTCTGTTGCATTTTAGATTAACATTGTGAATTTTGCCAGTGTAACCAAGAACAGAATCTGACACAAAATTCATAGAGCTGTTGCATTGTTGGGGTTTGTTGAAAGTCTGGTCTACTGTATGCAATGATGTTGATGTGTCTAATATTACATATTTCATGTTTGGCACTCAAGCCACTATATAGGCTTTTGAGATACATTTTCCTGTGTAAAAAACTAAATGATGCATGACTAAGTGGTGTTGGAAAAGGGAAAGCAGAATCTGCAGAATATGTTAGGATCTCTTCTAGCACTTCATACAGAATTTCTGCAGTTTCTTGTCCCCAGAAGACGACAACCAAAAAAAGAGCACATGTTGAAGTCTGACGCCTATTTTTATGGTAACCCACAAAAAGTGTCTTTGATGTTTACAGTGGGAATCAAGATCAGAGTTGATCAGACAGCTGCTGACAAGCTTCCCTGAAAACACAGCACAATGAGGTTGCTATAGTCAAGAGTGTATTTTTGTTTCTCTTAGAATGAATCTAATTTGTTTTGTACAATATTAGGAGAAAAGTCTTCAAAGTGTAGTTACATTTCCTGCTTTTTGCCCTTGGTTAGATGTCCCACAAAAATAAGTAATAATACTTGTGGATAAATAACTATCTCCTCGATATACCACAAATTTACTTTTCAGAAATTATGTTTTATTGAAGTATAATAAAGAATTTTCTGAGAAGCTTGCTTCTATTACTGTCTTTGCTTAGCATAAATGAGGAAAATTAAACAAGGAGCCTATAAAAGCAGGAGAAGAATGCGTTGAAAATTTCCCCATCCCTTCTTTTTTAAAACTCAATGGACACAAAAATTTCACTGCAATTGAAAAAAAATACCCAAACCAAGTATCTATGGTTGTGGTGGATTTTCTATGTTATAATAGGTCTAATATTAGTCAAAACCCAATCTTTTCGTATGATATGAAAAAAAACCATAAACACTTACCCTTGACAGAGCTAATTAGGAGTCACACAATGTCAGTCCACAGATTTTGAAACACACAGGGATAGTTGTCCAGAGAAAGATGAATGCGCTGCAAAATTCTAGAGCCTTTTAGGGTGAGTGTTCCCTTTAGACTGTGGCAGAAATCCAGGCAGAAAATAGTAGAGGTCATTCAGTTATTCCAATGTGTTTTGTGGCTGTAACTGCTAGCGAAAAACATTACAGTGACAGATTAATGTCACTAATGCATCACTTTTGATAACTCATTTTCTGAAAGATGCTACTTTATCACTTTTAATTTTGAAAACCTTAGTTTATTATCCAAAAATATCAGTTATAAAAGCTTCAAACCTCATGCACAAAAGAAGTAGGACTTCCTTATAGCTGCTGAAATATTGTTGAGGCAGGAATGTCTTGGAGTTCACTTTAGTCTCTCTCAATACATGTGATTTCTGAATCAACTGATACATGGCAAGAAAAAAAGTGTACTGGAAGTATAAAAAAAGTATACCATTATGTCCAATATAATGAGAGAGCATTAAATTCTGAGTACAGATTTGTATATATGCTTTCCTGTTAAGCACCTCCATGAAGAGGTGATCAAACCTCTGGGTGGATGAAGTGTACAATCAACCCTAGTTACCCAGGTGGAATATGCAATGACTTTTATGTTTCATGTGCATTGTTAGAATATTTAGACTTGGCAGATATTCTTAGGTGAAGAATTACAGAAATATGCCTGTGTGTTTGTATCTCAATGGATCTTTGTTGACAAAGAATCGTGTAATTAAAAGGTCCTGCTGTGATTGTGATTTTTGTTATGTTCCACTTTTTTCACTCAGAACTCGGTAGTATTCTTGAATTTCTGTAGGAATAAAGCTCGATAATATTTGTTTAAATATAGCCATATAAACATGGAAGCCAGACAGACACAATGATGCCATTCCTTTCTAATTCTTGATAATAACATTGTCACAGAATAGAGCTACAGAAGGTATTTTGGCAGATGCAACAGTAGCATTTAAAGCATCTTCATAGTTAGTGTTATCTGCAGCTTATTTACTATTTATATTAATTGAAATCTGCTGCCAAATTAACAGTTTTTGCTCTCATCGGACTTTTAAAATAATGTAGTCCAGCACACGGTTTTATTTCCAGCTTGCTTTGGTTCTCTTTTCATCTTATATATTTAATAAGGCTAATTATTTGTCTATGTTTGGATGCTTGTTTGTTTGTTGGATGCAGGTTTGTGGTTCTTGCTTTGGGCTTTGTTTGGTTTTGTTTTTTTTTAACTCATTCCTTCCCTGTTTGTTTCTGTATTCCCTCTGTTGGCAGTAACACTCTTAAGGCCACTGCGTGGTTCTTTCTGTATGTTAGTTGGGTGAGAATTAGTCAATAAAAAGGCTGCTGTCCATCTTCCCTTTCCCAGTTTCAACTGTAGCCAGAAGAAGTGAAGCCCTAGTGCCTAAGCACACATGCCTATCATTCAGCACTCACTATAACCAGCAGAAGTCTTTTCCCTGAACTGAAATGACCTCTTTGTGCAGAACTCCAGGGAGAAAAGCTTTGCCTGTTGGGCTATGCCTTCTTGTAAGTGTCCAAAACAGCTACAGGAAATGGCAGACAGCATAGTCTATTAGCTCACCTGTCTAATTCCTAATGAAGGAAGATGTGAGAGTAGGGCCATACCTTGATGACCATTGGTCAGCATCAGAGTTCAGCAATTGTAGGATGGATCAAGTCCATTTTACTTGAACTGCTGCGAGGAGTTGAGTGAGAAGGCTGTTCCCAGAGCTGATTCCATGTGAGAAGCCATAGTGAGATCCTCTGTTGTTTACAAACAGTAAATTGTCATACTGTAAGGGGTAGGTCTTGAGGAAACTGTGACTGGAATCAGTCTCCTTTTAATCCTTTGTACTGATGTGAAACCCTGGCCTTACTGGTGTGCTGAGTAACACTACTTCAGAGAAAGTCTATTAAAACAAAATGAGCACTACAGATCCTGGTAGGTTGTCAGATTTTTTAATTCCCCCAAGCAGAATTTTTTTAAGTTTTCTGAGATTATCTCAGGGAGGTTTATTTCTGTCTGAGCTTTGATAATGTTAGTCTGTGGAATGGTTGGGTTTTCCTTCTTGTGATTTGTTAAAAAAGAAGGAATGCTAAATATTTTATTTCCCTGACTAATTGATATTTACAGAGCTTTGTCAGTGCTACAGTCATTTAAAACAAGGTTGAAAACCTGTGAAGCTAAACTGGACAATATTGTTTCATAGTCTTACATCTGAAAAATATGTGGGTGTCCTTGCAAAAAAGCTCTGCTCAAGATGAGCAATAGTGAAGGATCAAGAATAAATCTTTCCTGTTCATATGAAAGGAGAAAGAGGAGAGTTAAGTAAGGGGCTTTCATCAATCCATAACTTTTTTAATTCATCTGTAGATACCACCTGGCACTAGACAACCCATTGCAGATGATCAGTCATGGCAGCAAAATGCCTACATGGGCTATCCCTAGGTGCTGTGAATCTTTAAGATGTCACCAAAGGGCTTTCCCTCCATCCTCTGGTTCTATGGCAATTCTCTGGATGGCTCAGCCAATTTGGGAAGTCTGACCTTAGCCACCCTTGTTTAAGTGTGATACAGTGTCAGCTGTGTCTGCTGGGAGCCTGCTGTTGTAATGAGGTACGCAGCCATGGATGGGTTTGGACATCTCTTGTGCAAGGGCACATGCCACCTCCTGCCTGAGACAGGTGGTTACTCCAACACTTTTTGCAGTGTTCTGACATTTTTCCCATGCCTGTTTCATGCTTTCATCTAGTGAGGATCTAGTCACCCCTCAGGAGTGAGCTGAAGTGCTGGGAATGTGTTGGTTTGTATATTACATTGGCCATTTTGGAGCAGCATGCTCTCCTCTCCTTTCAGTGTGCTTTGCTTGACCTCACTGAGCTGCATGTGGGCCTCATCATGCCTCAGATAATGGAAAGCTGGTGTGGAGATGCTAGACACAGGCAAATGATGGATAGGTACATTTCAGGAGTGTTTTGTAGGAGTTAACATCTTTCAGAAGCCTGGACCACAGGAACTTCTCATGGCCACAGGACAGGACCTCACATGCATCCCTGTTGTATTAAGGGTATAGGAATCTAGCAGAAAATAGACTTCCTTGTGTTCCAGCTGGTCTTCAAGGACCAGAGAGGCTGGGTGTGGCTGGCTTTATTTTCTGATTATAGCCAGTTTAGCACTGTAAGTCTGGTTGAGTTCAAAAGAACTTGCACGAGCACAGACACATAAATAATGCAGTTTACCAATTCAGTACTTCAGGTCTGATCACATCCAATAAGGACTTGTATGATCCAGATTAATGAATAGTGTGTTTTACTGAAGCAACAGGATGACCGGTGATAAATATACTCTTTAGTATGAAACACTCTTAAAAACTCTCTTTAGTTGAGTGTTAACAACAGGTTGCAACAGAAAGTACAGTAAAGGAGATCAGCTAGCACTATATATACATATTCACAAGTGAACATTCATGTTACAGTTGGAGGCATAAAACTCACCTAAAGGATTCTCATCAGAAGAGGAGGAGAGACACAGTCCATTGACAGATCCCAAGCAGGCAGAGATGTTTACCTCCTCCAGAGACATCTTCTCCCTCCAATTCCTTCTGCCCTGAAGCTTCCCCTTTTTACTATAGATTCTGGCCGAAGGGAAAGAAACAAATGCATGTTATAGGAGGGGTTTGGTGATGTTGGTCATGCATTTATTACACTTCATATATTGTCCTTTATTTGCAACCTGAGGGGTATGTAAGTTAATATGTAAACGGGTCTTAATGAGCATTTCAGTTACTTCAGGTCAGGATTTACAGTTGACAAAAGAGGTAGAATAAATGTTTTGGTTCTTCTTCACGTGCTGAGATGGCAATGAAAGCTGCAAGGTGAAAGGAGTAGCTAAGTGTAGCTATTGACTGGCACAGAGGCACATATGCTCTTCTGTGCCTCCCTGAAACAAAAACAGACTGAGAGACCTATGCTTCAGTCCAGATATTGTTCAGTTGATAGTCCTTGCTCGAGCAAGGTGCAATATAAACAAGGGGCCCAGCTCGTGTTTTTCTCAAGCAGACTCATCAAGATTTCACTGTCTTAAAGCAACACTGTACAATTCTCACCATTTACCACAAATCCTTAGCCAAAATGTTGGGCAGGATGAGGGAACAGCAAGGCAACCCTGTCCCTGGGCCTTGCGTATCTGCCTGGAAATTAGTCGGTATCCACAGAAGATTGCTGCAGCTTTATAAGTATAAAGCATATGCTTTATTTGAAAGTAAAAAGACTCAGATTGAATTTTAAGTGTTCTATTTACCCACTGTTACTGGACACTGTCACTACTGTCACTGGGAAAGAAGGACTCAAGAGGCCCTACAGCAATGCTTTTGCAGCTTTACTAAAAAGAAACTGCCTTCTGAAAAAAATAAAATATTCCAAGGACTGTCTGTGCCTCCAGAGATTCTACTAAAGGCCACCAGATAAAACCCATTACCCATTAATAAATCAAGTCTGTTCCTGTTCCCTACAGCCATATTTCCCTTCCCAAGTCCCTCGGATGCTCTGCAGCTGGTAAGAATTCCTTCCTGTTCTCTCAAGTGCCCTGAAGTCTCAATGACTAACTTGCAGCTCTCTGAAATAGAGAAATGATGTGTGAGGTGATAATAACAGAAAATACAAAGACTGATACTTCCAGAAAACAAGAACTGACAAACAGCAGCAATTGCCTGATAGGGATCAAACATACAGCAGTGCACAAGCACCTGAACCCGTTGAAAGTGGCAACAAAAGCCCCGCTGACTTGTCAGGAACTGAGGTTTCAGCATCATATTTAGCAATTCAGCTGCAGAATATGTGGCTAAAGGTAAGGTATTTTTATGCAATACTGACCTCCAAAGAGATGGGACAACAATCCTGACAGTGAGCACAGAACAAAGGAGTGTTGAGCTGGATCCACATGCGCTGCACAATACACAGGCTGCATTTGTACAATTAGCCCATCATAGTGTGAGTCATGGATAATAAAGAGCTGTCTGTAATCCCACACGGCGGCAGCAGCAGGAACAGCAGCAGCAAGGCATGAGGAGCTGCGGCTGTGACTCTGCAGGCAAGATTCCTTAAAGAAATATAATCAGGTCACCTGACATATGTTTGGAACCTGTATGGCCAAACAAATAACTCAGCTAAACACCTAGAAACATCACGAGATTGGTAGAAACAGATGCATGACTAACATGATAACGCTGCAAGCCCAGTTTCCGCTTAATTTCTTTCAAAATTGCCCATCATTCTCCTGTGCGCTCGCTGAGAGAGATATGGATCCATATCCATTTTTTTTGCAATTAAAGTCATTTTTTTAAATACATGAAATGTGCTACTCTCACTGAGATGAGTCCCGGATGTGTGAATTAATGAGAGCAAAAAGTTTTTTAGAAAATGTTATCTCAGCATATCAGGACTTCAGTCTCAGCCAGCATATGTTATCCATATGAGACATGTATGAGAATGTCTTTTTGTTTAGCTGAATGCTTTTTTCTTTTGTGAACCCTTATAGAGACATCTAATGTCATCTTGGCTAGCTTGACAGAAAACCAACAGCTCTCTCCTCCTTACCACTCCTATAATGGCTACCAAGACTCAGTGGATTGCTGCAGAATGACAGATAGGAAGCCATAGAAGACTGCCTACAACTGAAGTTTTCAAGTTCAGGAGACTCCTGCCAATATCCTGAAGCTCCCTGAGAAGTGTTGAGTATTAGCACTTCTCTGTAGCTTGAAAGAGATTGGAAGTCACTGATGTGAAGGATTTAAAGCCAGCAGTATCTAGAATCTAGGACTTTCTTCTCTTCTTAGATCCGCATATAGGTAACTTGGTTAGATCAAACTTGTAACCACTTCAGCAAAACTAGCTTATGACCATCACTCCTGCAGCACCTTTTATTTTCAGTGATACTTTCAGGCTAATGTTTTTGAACAATTCTACTTTGAGGAAATAACTGAGCGTTACTAGGTTTATATAGACTCTGAGGTTAGCTCAATTGTTTAAAGCATAGTTACAGGTTTGATTCCCATATGGGCCTCTCTCAGCTGTGTTGGACTCAATGACCCTTGTGGATCCCTTCCAACTCAGAATATTTTGTAATTTCTGTAATTCTCACACAGAAACATTAATAATTTCACTGACACATTAATACAAGCATAATCCTTGTTGTTGTTTTCCATTGTTTTTTAAATAGGACCTGTAGTAGTGACTGCTTATCCCTAAATATCCTAAATTCATTTGTCTTCTGATTTATGCAAAGATTTTAAAATAAAAAATGGAGGACCTTTCCAACAGAAAAACCCTGAGAAAATATTCATTCAAAAGAGCTGATGATTACAAAAAACACAATTAATTAGAGCGTCACTTAGTATTAGGCTTATCACTTACTTTACACTTGTCATTTTAACAGGTTTCAGAGGAATTTTCTTAAATAAAAGACACAGGATTAAGCTCATTCTTAGAAATACTCTGTGCTCAGCATCAAAACAGTATTTGTAGAGTCTGGATAGGTCAAGCTAGAATTTTTATTGCTCACTTTCATCAGAGACAGATTAGAAAGGGGTTTAGAAAAAACATTGTTTATATTTAAACATTCAGTACGTAAACCTCCCAGATTGTTGCTGTGTCAGGTGTGCTCTGCTCACATCCCATGGTGAGCAAAGACCCCAACAACTCTGGGACCACAGAGCCTAACCTGGAGATGTCTGTATTTTTTTGGAACTGTGGACATTTCTGAAATACTTTCATCCTGAATGAGACAAAAAAATAAAACTAAATCATCACATAGAATAATTTCTTCAAGTCATACACTTTTAAATAAAATGTGATATTCTGTTTTTGTTTAACTTTTTAATAATATATATCACATCATTCAAATGTATTCCTTTATTTTGAATGGAAGCCTTAGTGCTTTAAATCCTAATGCTGTTGGGGAAAAAGCTTACTATAGTGAATAGTAAAATTGAATGAGAAAGGAGGTAAGTTACTAATGGACACTTAAAAGCAAATCCACCATTTATAAATTGCCTCTGCTTGGAGAATCCATTGTGTGACATGTGTCTTCTGGCTATAGCAAAAATCAATCCTTTTTTCTCTGTCACAACTATGGCTTATGAGTAACATAGTAACAGCCATTTGTGGACCCACTGTGGTCCCTTCCAATCTTACTCATTCCATGATTCTATGATGTGCAGTGGCAGATTTCTTTATGCGAAATTAAATAATTTATCTCCTTCCATGGATGCTATTATGTCCATGACCAAGGCGTTCACACTGAGCACTCAGAGGCCATGGCAAGATCTGCTTCAATGCTTAACTGTGTAATTGCCCTCTTGGCTCTTGGGAAATGCTGCCAATGCTATGTCTGGCAGTTTTAGTCAGCATCTTCAATTAAAATATCTTTGTTTGCATCAAACTTCTTCTTTAGTCCACAATCATTGATTTTTTTACACATCTGCAGTTTTAATTCATCCAGTGTGAGCTAACTGTCTCTGTTACTGAAGAAACCTGCCTTTTCAGACTCTTTTCCCTTCCCAAATATCCCTACACTGATCACTTTTCCAAGCTTAAAACCTTAACATTATATAAAACAGCCTTCTCATAGGAGGGAAATTTTATCATTCTCCCTGTTGTATGGGGGACAGCATGTCAGTTTGGCTTTTGAAGGGTCAGCTTCTTGGCTGACCAGGACAAGCAGACACTTTAAGATAAGGAATTGAATCATTACCTCCCTGGCCACAGGTCTTTTTTTGATGTGGTGCAGACATCTCTGCATCCATGACAGGGAGTACTGGCTGACAGCACACCATCAAGGAAAATGAGCTTTGCCCAGCATCCCATCAACCCACTGAGCCTTGCTCTATCACTGAAAAAGTGAAAAGTTGTGCCAGATACAACTATTAGAAATGGTTGGAGGAGAGTCCTGAACTAGAGACTCTACTGTTTGATTTTTTTCAGGACTTGAACAGAGATAAGACCTGTCAATGACAAGGGTTCGTTGTCCCTGAGTAAATTCAGTATGTCAGGTAAGTGCTGTTGCAAGGCATGTTACATTTGTATACAGAACCATGAGAAAATTACAGAAAGATGAGCAAATTGCAAAAAGCTGAAAACCTGTTCTGTGTAAGTTCTTTGGATTTAAACAAGGGATAAGAACCCTCTTATTTGTCTGGTCTTGGGTGAAGGTGACGAGCCTCTGTTTGATCTTATCTCACCTATGATTGAAAGTACTCATTTAAGTTCATATTATTGACTGTAGTATACAGTATGTAGCCTCTCCTACCCCTGAGAACATTTAATTTTGTAGCCTGGACTCCTCATGGAAAGGTGGTGGGGCTTATTGACATCGACAATATTTGTTTCCTGAGATCCTAGGGGATCATTGCCCTCTGCTGGCAACAGAAGCTTGTAATGGGCATGTTGCCTCAAGATTCCTTAATTGTTTATCTCTTGGTGTAGGCAAAAAATGGACAGTTCTGTAATGTTCTCAAAGGAATTAATAAACATGTCTGCCAAAATTGTCTGTGACCTCTCACCTCTCAAGGCCATAGTGGGGCCTTTTCTCCCACCATCAGTCTTGATGTCCTGAAGAAGGATCCCAGAGATAGAACATACAGTAGGAAAGTACATAGGTAAGGAAGAAAAACTGACTGTGAATTTGTGAGATTGTGCTTTGAAGACTGCCTGTTGCAGATGAGGTGATGCACCTCACTTGTAAGAGTTTACTGATATAAAAAATGTCAATGATAGATGAGACCATGTTTTAACACTACTCAATGGCAAGGTACATTTGACTATATTGAGGACAGGATCAAACAAAGATGTAAGGGGGAACCTTCCATTAAGTAGCGACTTTCAGTCAGGACTCTCTTGCTTTCTTGAGTTCAGGTGCAGATGGATCCAGTCCTAGTCTCAGATTTGGTCAACTGTTTATATCTGAAGGATTATATGTGCACAACCAATCCTTTGTATCACTCATATAGTTAATTACTTACTGAGAATGTGCTGCTGCAAGGAATTCCTCAACCTCAAGGCATAATCTACACAAATATTCCTGCTCAGGGGATGATCCTGGTGTGCAGCCACTGCTGTGCAGGAGAGCTCACGGGCCCTGGGGTGCCCACTATTTATGGGGTGAAGTGATTGGCTTACAGTTATATCTGCACACCTGAATGGTATCTGGATGACTGTTTCAGACAGCCCTCAGGTACCACGCTTCATGCATCCCCCAAAGTTCAGAGTAGGTTGGACGCAGCCATAATAGCTGGTAGTTACAGCTTCAGCTGGGACTGGCGATGAGAGGAGCACACCTCCACAAAGGCCAGGGAAAAGGATGGATTGTGGGAGGGGAATGCACATGACATCTTGAGCACACCCATCAGAGGAACAATGCTTGCGCTATCTAGGCTCGGAAATCATCCTGTGCACTGGAAATGCAGCTAGTTCCAGGCATGGACTTCATCACAGAAGCCCTGATGTCCATAGTGATGTTTTCAAGATAGATTCACAAAGTCCTGAGTACTCTGTCCTGGTGATAGGATTTCTCACCAGCATCAAAGAAATTGTGCAATGTATGACAGGTTGTGATGATGGGATGCTGCTAGCAGGCAGTCAGCTAACTCTGGTGAGTGCCTGGAGACATGCTCTATATGGACCCTGCAGTGGCTGGGTGGGTACTGGATGAAGGCTGCCATCAGAAGAGCAGAAGCAAAAGGATAGACTGGCACTGGGTTGTAGTGTCACTCACCATGTAATATCACTCCTTTTTCTCTTTGTGAGGAGGAAGACATTATTTGGCCCGGGCTAGAAGCAGCGACTATGTCAGTATTCATTTGTATGTCTTGGTTTTAAGCTTATTAATGTATTTTCTTCTGGGTTTTATTAGTGTTTAATAATGTAATCCCTATTTATCTTAAAAAGAAAATATACTAAGATAAGCATTTTTCATTTCTGCAATCCTGTGTTACTTTCCAATTCAAACCTGTCTCATAAATCCAAGCTTGAGAAGTTAAGCAGTCTCATGTTTTTTGAAATAAACTTTCCCTGAATAAGTGGTATAAGGCATTTTGGTAATTTCCTCCCCTGCCCTGCCCCCTCCCCAGTTAATACACGATAAGCCAAAGAGTTACAAGGCCATAGTGACACTGAATGATACCAATCAAACTCTAGATCTAACAATCTTTTAAAAAGTGGAGCAAAAGCTTTGCTTCAAAAGGTACTTCAAGTTATTTCCTCTTACAGGCAGGTAGTTGCAATCAAAATAGACTTAGTGGGGATAAGATTTACTTTTGGTTAAGCTGGTGCACAGCGATGGCAAAACAGTGGAAATTCCTGTGAGTGGACATAAGTACGTTTCAGAACCATTTCAGTCCCTTCATACAGACCTGGTGTTAAAGCAGGTATCAGATGTCTCTCACTGTAGCTTTATATTTGGAAAGAGATGGCTGTTGTTATGCATGTGCTTGCTTGTGATATTCTATTCTGGAGCTGACAGAATGCTGATTTCAGCTCTCAGAAACTCTTCTATATTTCTTTTAGAATAAGCCACTTTTCACAGCTGAATTCAACATCTGGTAGGCTAGATTCATGGACAATTCAAGACATTTCTTTAGCTATTTCTCAAAAAGATGTTACACTGGAAACTGAAGTATTTCAGGCTCATACTTAAAATTTGCTGAGTTTTAGAAGCCAACTAAGTAATTCAGCTTTCTTTCCTTGATATATGACATAATCATACACATTCTTATCAAACCAAATTCATTAAAGCCAAAACCATTATTTATGTGCATATATTTATGCAAAATTAATTTAATCTTTAAGAAGTTAAATTTCTCAAATTTAGTTATTTTTCCTAAAATAAATTTTAAAATATATTTTAAGTGTTAATAATCTAAATGTTCATGAGCAGTGCTATACCAAACCAGCACTTTAACATGCTGCAGATGTTTACTTTAGTGAAGGAATAGATATAAGCTTTGAGTCTCCAACAAGTCATGTGAAAAAAAACCAACGGGTCAAATGCAATACTGTTATAGGTGTTTTTTCCTGCCATTCACCCCCACAGTATCAGTACACTGATTTATACCTTATGAAACTTCAATATAATTTTTTTTTTTTTCTGGACAAACCAAAGCTGTATCACTAGTTTTAGGGAGAACCTAAAATTACAGGCAGGCTTTGGTTTTCCCTGGAGAACAAGGCAGTACAGGAAGACTGTTGCATGCACATAAAGGCAAATACTGACTTAAAAAGAGGCATGAAAGCAACCCTACATATGTGCAGTGCAGGAACTAGACTGCTTTACACTAGCTGTGTGCTGTGCCCATGCAAATCTGTGCCTGGCAGTGCAAAGTGCAGCCAGTTTAAATTAAAGCACTCTGACCAATGATTAGACGGAGGTGAAAGTCTAACTGTATGGATGACTCAGAGTAGGTGGAAGAAGCTGAGCGTGGGGAGGAGAGCAAGAGGAGATTTGGGCACATAGAGCAACGTGTGATTGCCATGGTGGGGAGGGGGATTTGAAGTTGATTCAGCATCCTCTTGACAGGGAGTACTGAACTTTTTATCCATACTCAGTAAAAAGACAAGTTTTTGGTTTGAGGGAACAGCATGGCAGACACTGCTGTGATGTGAAGAGAAACATCTTTATAAAACAGTCAGGGTAGGAAACTATGGGGAAAAGTGCTGAAAAAGAACAATGCTATTTCATATTACATGTGTGAATGTCTTTGGAGTAAAAGTCTTTACTTCCCTCTATCAGTTTGAAAGATCTCAGATTAAAAGGCACATACACTTCATTGAAGAGTGTAATATGATGGTTAAGAAGTATTCAATATTTCCTTAGAAGGGAGCATCTATTGATACATTAGGGAGGTTTCATATCTGGATGAGATATAAATACTCATTCTCCAAACCACACATCAGCTGCAGACTGCCAGAGTGGTGAAGAAACGTCTATAAAAAGCGAATCCCTAACTGATCAGTACAGATTTTGTGATAATGCAGCTCCCTGCTCTGGCTATGTGTGGAATTATGTCAGTCCTGACATTTCTCTTTCCCAGATGCAAGAGCACTCATATGACTCTGCTGTTCCCCAGCATGGCTAATTACAGCACACTGTGCAAATTGGCCGTTAAGTAGTCTCATGAGATTAACAATTTAGAAATTAATAATACCAGTAAGACAAAAGAAAAAACAAAACAAAGCAGAAAAACAACAGGTGCCAGCTAAGCATCTTAGCTGGCTGAATAAGCACTTACCGCATTCTAGAGGAAATTTATTTTGATGCTTCTAATAAAAATATTCATACATATTTTTTCATTCCATAAAATTGAAAGGCCAAGGCTAGCTCTTTCTCCATGTCCTTTCTGAGGTACATTATTATATCGTACTTGTTGATAACAACACAAAAGCTGAAATTATACTGGCCACAGTACTTGCAGTAATTTTTACCTTCAACATTTTTTCATTATAACTCCTTCTATTTCTATATTAGTCCTCATTCTATACTGTAAATTCAATGATTATTAATATGTATCAGCAGCAGCTCTGAAAGCATCTGTGAGTACTTTACATGCTATTGTTTTATTAAATTAATGACAACTAGTTTCTTTTTGTATGTTGTCTAGATCTTTTGGTGTTATGTTTTGCAATTTGAGCCATTTTTTTCACACACTGAGATTGTGTGTGTGGCTTACTGAGAAGTCTAACAGCTTGTGTACTGTCCTGTAAAAAAACCAGACAGGACCAGCTGTTATAAACTCCACTACAGACCCAAGGATGAATGATGATGTTTCCTCTGTTGTAGAAAGTGGTGTAACTATTCCAGATTATGGATATTTCCACTCCTACCCACTAGAAAAACATTATTTTCTGCCACAGTTAAATCACCACATTCGGTGACATCCTTATGAATTTGGATGACAGTGATGTTGTTATTTTGGGTTTTTCTACATTTACGAATCTTTTTATATTAAAGGAGGGTACAGGACTTTCAACCTTCCTGTTACAGATTAGTGTTCCCAGGAGCTACTGCTGAAAGATAAAAAGAGGAAAATGTTGTACTTCATAACTATCTCCCTAACCCTGAATTCAGATTCATCATTTTCTTACCATACTGCTCTGATTTTGGCTGCTAGAGGTATTTTTTTTTCACAGTGCCTAGTATGTGACTATATTTTAGATACATGCTTGTGGTGGGTTGACCCCAGCTGGAGGCCAGGTGCCCACCAAAGCCGCTCTGTCTTCCTCAAGTGGACAGGGTAGAGAAGCTATAACAGAAGTCTCATGAGTTGAAATAAGGACAGGGAGAGGTCATTGTCCTGTGTAAAACAGACTGTAGCTGTTTGAAAAACAACGCTTTTGAAGGGGGGTGTAAGAGAGCAATCCACTTACCTGATTTAAAATTCAATTTTCCTCAAAAGCCATTTCAGGAAGGGGGGTCGCCTTCGGCCGGGACAGCGTGGGGCCTGTGCCAGTCCCGGTGCCCCCGAGGCCGGGGCCGGGCAGCAACGGCTCCTCCTTTGCTGGGGCCGCTCCCCCGCCACCCCCGGCCGGGGCTGGGTGGCTGCTCATGGCCCCGGGCTCCTGGGAGCACGGGAGGCCGATCGCCGGCCGTCGCCGCCCATGGCCCCGGGGCCGTCTTGTGCAGTGTGCATGGTCCCCCTGTCCCAGAACCCAGATGGCTTCTGTTCCTGCCCATTGTCCCCCTTCCCTGCGAAGTGTGCGGCCGGGACCGTCCCTTCCCGCACAGGCACAGTGGCTTCCCAGGGCGAGCAGCGGCCTGGGGGCATGGCTACAGGAAGCCCCAGCGTCCCTCCGGGCGGCCGCAGCTCCTCACCCCCACCCCGGAGCGCGGGCAGTGGCACACAGCCCCGGGCCAGCCGTGGCCGATAATTTCAGCACCACGGCTGCTGACGGACAGCGATTGTAGCCTGGCCCTGGCACTGTGTTGGTGCTGCAGCATCTCTGAGGTGCTGCCGCCATGAAAACAAAGATGGCGCCTGACGACTGAAGTCATGAGTTCTTCGACGAGAAAACACCGGAATTCAGGTGGGGCCCGACTGGACGGATGGGAAGCCGGCTTGGCCAGGAAGAAGGCGACGATATTCACGTGGGACAGAGAAGGCTTAAAAGTCGAGGCACGGCCCCGCCCCGGTCTCTTTTTAGGCTGCCACTGGGAGGAGAAGGATCAGAGCCC
>VXBA01001217.1:242202-265791 GCA_013399895.1 Serilophus lunatus
TTTTTGTTTTTTTTTTCCCCTTTTTGTGTTTTTTTTTTCTTACGTGTTAGGGGTCCCTCAATGTAATTCTGAGGTCTCCTGTGGGTTATTCCTTCCTCCAATTTAATTCCCCTGGAATAAATTGTTCGCTTGCTGAACATTCTATTCAGTTTTCTGTCACTTTTATTGAACCTGCCCCCTGAATGCTAAAAGGTGGATTAAACCACCACACAGACCTGACTTGTAGAAATTAATTGAATTTATTACCAATTAAATCAAAGTAGGATAATGTAAAGTAAAAGAAATCTTAAAAGCACCTTCCCCCCATCCCTTCCTTCTTCCTAGACTTCATTTGTTCTCAATTCTCTACCTCTTCCCCACCAGCAGCACAGGGAGTTGGGTAATGGGGTTATGATCAGTTCATCACATCTTGTTTCTGAAACTGCTTTCTTCTCAGGCAGAGGTGTCTTTCCCCTGCTCCAGCACGTGATTGAGACCATCCTCCAAGAACTTTATGGTGTAAGTCCTTCCCAGGGGCTTCAGCTCTACAAGAACTGCTCCTAAGTGAGTTCCTTCCACAGGGTGCAGTCCTTCAGGAACAGGCTGCTCCGGTGTGGGTCCCCCACAAGTCACAAGTCCTGGGCAGCAGATCTGCTCCAAGGTGGGCCTTTCTCTCCACGGAGCCACAGGTCCAGTCAGGAGCCTGCTGTCAGGGCTTCTTCATGGTCTGCACATGGATCTCTGCTTCACCATGGACCTCAATGGGCTGCAGGGGCACAGTTGCCTCACCATGGGCTGCACGAGTGGCTTTAGGCAAATCTCAGCTCTAGCACCTGCAGCACATCCTCCCACTCCTTCTTCACTGACCTTGGTGTCTGCAAAGTTATTGCTTTCATGTACTCTCATTCCTCTTTCTCTGGACACAGTTACTTCTGCACAATACCTTTTTTTTGACTTCTTAAGTACATTGCCCCAGAGGCACTAATACCATCACTGATGAGCTCACCCTTGGCTAGTGGTGGAACTGTCTTGGAACCAGCTGAAATAGACTCTGCAGGACACAGGGGACACTTCTTGCAGCTTCTCACAGAAGTTGCCCCTTAGCCATCTCACTACCAAACCACAACTCTGTGAACCCAATACAGTGCTGAAACAGGGTTGATAAATACAGCATTGTTTCTGTTATTGCTGAGCTGTGCTTCCACACTGGAAAGGACACTGGGAGTGCATGGGAAATTGGGAGAGAACACAGCTGAGGCAGTTGAGCAAAAGAATATACCATGCCATATGGCATCACGCTCAACCTATAAAGCTGGGAGAAGAAGGAAGGAGGGGACATCCAGAGGAATGCCATTTGTCTTCCCTAGTCATCATTACCTGTAATGGAGTCCTGCACTCTGGAGATGGCTGAGAACCTGCTTGCCAGTATGAAATGCTGAATTAATTCCTTGTTTTGTTTTCCTTTGTGTGCATGGCTTTTGCTTTACCTAAACTGTCATTATCTCAATTTATAAGTTCTCTACCTTTGTTCTTCTGATTCTATCCCCCATCCCACTGGTGGAGGAGTGAGTGGCTGTGTGGTTGCTGGCTAGGGTAAAATCACGACACATACCTTTACAAATGTCCACTATTCAATCACCTTAGCTCTCTACTTGACCTGAAATAGTAGGACATACTCTAATCCTCATTCTAGAGATAAAGAAAATGCTATCAAATGATTAAATTACCCAGCTGATGAAGCTGAGTCATGAAAGCAATCACTTACTAAGTGCCTGCACTTCAGTCTGCTCTTCAGTGCTCAACTCCACTTGGGCTGTTCTCTTGTGATGTCTTCATGATGTCAGGTTGGCTTGCCTGGTCCTGTGGGACCATGACAGCCAAGACACCTCCTGCAGTCTAAGTGGGAAGAGATGTGGGACAGCAATGTCTTAACCAGGTGCAAGTGGGCAGGCCTAGTTGAGTGGCTCAGCAGAGCGGCATCAGGAACTGCTGAACCTGCTCCAGGAGCCCTTTAGGAGGCCATAGGCAGGTCCAGGACAGAAGCACTGTGGGGTCTCTTGTAACACCTAATCACTGGATGTGAACGTGTTCTGGAGATCCACTTTTGAGGATGTTTTGTGTTACTTCTGAACCCGGACCTTACCATGTAACTTACACCTCAGAACTGTCCCATCTTATAGGCACTTGAACACAACAGTACCCAACTGACACCTTCAAAATTATTTAAACAATTAAAACCATAGAAATTCATTTTCTCAATAAAAGGTAAAAAAGCCCCAGAAAACTGGCCCTTGACAATTTTTACTTTATCAGAAGACAGAAAGCTCATGCATGTTGTTAACACAATCTCCCAAAGACATCCTGGTGGCTGCATTGCTACCTGTCTGCCTGTGCATAGATGATTGCTGAATGCTGTGGGGTTTAAACTTAACAGATAATGGACATATACAAAGTAAGAACATTTAGTGTTTAAGGAGGCTCAGCTTAAAATTTTCTTAGCACATTGAAGATTATGCATGCTTGATACAATAGACCAATAAATGAAAGAAATTTATTGTGATTCTCATTATAAATAGAAGCAATAGGCTTTCATTAGTGGATTAGTAAGAGAACTAACCTTGTATGGCATTGATGTGCTAGGTTTGAAATGTTTGCAAATTATGAAATGGGACTGTTTAAACGTCAAGTGTATTTACGAGATACTAATGAAGTTATGTTATGCATTAAACTAATCAGTATTGTCAGACAATCATTCCCACAGTGTCTGGTGATCTTATAATAGGAACATTGCAAAAAAGTTATAAACAGGAGACTTAGCTGTAGGAAGTGCAGAATAGTTATGACTAATACATGTGTATGTAAATGCCATGACAGGAAATAAAGACAAAAACTTTACAGATTTGGTTAGAGAACTGTTTTCTTCCAAAATGCATGTGAAAGCTGTACCTTGTTCTCTGAGTTTCTGTTGAACAACATATAAGGCAGAAATTGCTTCCACAAGGCTTATATGAGACCTTTTATGATGTTAGAAACAGGGTGAGGTACAACTAACTGTCATTTGGCCATCTACAAGTTGATTTATCTACTATGCGTGGGATATCTAGGCTGTCTGTAGAGCTGGTGGGGACAGATGGGCTTTTCCAGAGGGTAGCTGGTTGCATGAGATTTAGGAAATTGTTACAGGGGAAAAGACTCATGTGGGAAAAAAATTAGGGAGGCAAAAGCCCAGCTGGAGCTTAAAATGGCCACTTCTGTAAAGGATAATAAGAAGTGTTTTTATAAACACATTAATGGCAAAAAGAAAGGCAGCAACAACCTTCACTCCTTACTGGATATAGAGGGGAATATAGTAACTAAAGATGAGGAAAAGGCACAAGTACTGAACGCCTTCTTTGCCTTTGTTTTCAACAGTAAGACAGATTGTCTATAGGACAACTGGTCTTCTGAACAGATAGATGAGGCCAGGGTACAGTATACCCCCCCCGTAATCCAGGAAGAGGAAGTTGGAGACCTGCTGAGACACTTGGATCCTCATAAGTCTACGGAACCAGATGAAATCCATCCTAGGGTGATGAGAGAGCTGGCAGATGAGCTCACGAAGCTGCTGTCCATCATTTATCACCAGTCCTGGCTCACTGGTGAGGTCCCAGATGGTGAATGTGATGCCCATCCACAAGAAGGGCCAAAAGGAGGATCCAGGAAATTACAGACCCATCAGCCTGACCTCAGTTCCAGGTCATGCATCGATTCCATCATGTAGCACCTTCAGGATGACCAGGAGATCAGGCCCTGCCAACATGGTTTTAGGAGGAGTAGGTCCTGCCTGACCAACCTGATCTCCTTCTATGACCAAGTAACTCGCCTGGTAGATGAGAGGAAGGCTGTGGATGTAGTATACCTGGACTTCAGTAAAGCCTTCGACAAAATATCCCATAGTGTACTCCTGGAGAAGCTGGCAGCCTGGGGCTTGGACAGGAGCATGCTGTGCTGGGTTAGGAACTGCCTGAATGGCCGAGCCCAGAGATTGGTTGTGAATGGTGTCACATCCAGGGCCAGACAGTCACTAGTGGTGTCCCCCAGGGAACAATGTTGGGCCCAGTCCTGTTTAATATCTTTATTGATGATCTGGACAAGAGGGTTGAGTCCACCATTAGCAAGTTTGCAGATGATACCAAGCTGGGAGCAAGAGTCAATCTGTTAGAGGGTAGGAGGGCCCTTCAGAGGGACCTTGACAGACTGGAGAGATGAGCTGATTCCAATAGGATGAGATTTAACAAGCCCAAGTGCTGGGTTCTACACTTTGGTCACAATAACCCCATGCAGAGCTATAGGTTGGGAACTGAGTGTCTGGAGAGCAGCCAGGCAGAAAGGGACCTGAGAGTACTGGTTGACGGCTGGTTGAACATAGCCAGCAGTGTGCTCAAGTGGCCAAGAAGGCCAGTAGCATCCTGGCCTGTATCTGGAATAGTGTGGCCAGTAGAACCAGGGAAGTTATTCTTCCCCTGTACTCGGCACTGGTGAAGCCACACCTGTGTTCAATTCTGGGCCCCTCAGCTTAAGAAAGATGTTGAGTTGCTTGAACGTGTCCAGAGAAGGACAACAAGGATGGTGAAGGGGCTGGAGCACACGCCCTATGAGGAGCGGCTGAGGGAGCTGGGGTTGTTCAGCCTGGAGAAGAGGAGGCTCAGGGGTGACCTTATCACTGTCTATAATTACCTGAAAGAAGGTTGTAGTCAGGCAGGGGTCAGTCTCTTCTCTCAGGTAACTGGTGATAGAACAAGAGGACACAGTCTCAAGCTCCATTGGGGGAGGTTTAGGCTCAATATTAGGAAAAGATGGGCTGCCCAGGGAGGTGGTGGAGTCACTATCCCTGGAGGTGTTCAAGACAAGACCGGATGAGGCACTTAGTGTCACAGTTTAAATGATGGGTTGGTGTTGGGTTATGGGTTGGACTCGGTGATCTTGAAGGTCTCTTCCAACTTTGTTGATACTGTGATATGGCAGTGTCTCTCTGTCTCCAGTAACTATGAAGGGATCTCTCCTGATAAGCTGAGACTAGATGCCTATTTCCCAGATGGCTTAAGGTATACAGGACAATATTAAGCTTTGATCTTGTTTTGCTTATTGCACAAACACACAGTGTTTCCTATAATAACTTCAATGAATTATACATGACAGTTCAGGAGGAGGAAGCTAATGAACAACGCATATATATCTGTCCTATCTTTATCTCAGGCTAAGTCAGTACTGTACTCTGTGCCCCGATTTAAAAAGAATAATTATAAATAACAGTAATACTCTGGAAAGATGTGAGATTTTCATGTATAATGTGGGATTTAGCTGAAATTTAATAGTTTCTTAAATGCATATCATACTTTCTAGCTGGGTTTTCATTTAAATTAAGAAAAGCAATTAAAAGTAATATAAAGAGTCTCAAATACATTCTGTAAAATCTGGCCGATTGTGCAAAGTAATGTGCTTATGAACTTACATTATACTTGGTGTTGTACCTGGTACTTTGTCATTTCCGAATATGTTATTACAGTCACGTGACTCAGAGCTGTATGTCACAGCAAAAGGCCAGTCTTCACTTTCAAAGTATCTCAGTCGTGCAAGAGAAAGGAGAATGGGAGTGCATACGATGTACATAGTCGGGATTTTTTGTGATGAATGTAGATTTTTGAAACGCATCTTCCTACCAACAGAGTTTTTCAAAAACAGTTTGAACAGCTTTTCCACCACTTTAACTGCCCAAGTCTCTTCTGTAGCTATGGATTCAGTTCCAGCGGCTGTCAGAAACTTGACACATGTGAACGATATTACTGCACCTCACCAGGTGGTGGCACCCCAGCCTTGCTTTTCTCCAAGGCAAAAAAAAATGTCCTAAGCAAGCTAGGGAAGTAAATATTTTGTGTAATAACATTTGTTCAATTTTTAACTAAGCACTTAAACTCCATTTTAAGAGTCACACTCGAATCATTAGTAAAATACAAAAAAATCTTATTGTTACCGTACTTCTTTTTTTTTTCTTCAGGCTTTTTTAAATACTCTGTCATTCTGTGCATAAAGGCTGGTTAATATTTCATGTGCCATTTACTCATGTTAGAAAATTAAGTGACAAAGAATAGAGGCAAAGGTCTCCTGCTTGCAAGCAACAGGGGATAAATATATTTGTTTGTACTGTGGGATTGCTGTTCCACTAGAAGGAACACTTGACATTTTGATGAGTGTCTCCAGGGAAAATAGGTACTAACTTAAGAACTTCATTTTAATTATACTAAGGAGATTAAATTATTCAAAAGCGTCCCACTAGTAAGGTGCAGCATTTCCTGAAACAGTTTAGTGGAAAACGCCACATTAATCAGTTCAGAATTTCATGAAAATGGCTTAATGACAGGAAGAAGAGGAAAGTACTGACCAAAAAAAACAAGAGACAGTGTTCATTTAAGGGAATAGGATCATGTGTAAACCACCTCTTTCAAAATTTTTAGAGAGGGTAATGACAGGAGGGAGGAAGACGGTATTGGCTGTTACGCTGGTACCCACATATACCATGTACCCCCTTGGTACAACATGCTTAGCTGGAAGAAAACAAGATGTGCCTCAAAGGCTCACAACACAGCAAGTGGGCTCATGGCCTTTCACTGACTAGTTGTAGCATAAATAGAATCTGCTGTTGTTGTTGGCATTTATGCTGTTGGGATCAGAATTCTCTTTAATGGAGGAGACATGTCAGGCACCTCCAGACCCACTTTGGTTTGCTGCTATTACAATTAAAGCAAAAGAACACATGGATTCTGGTGCAATATTTTTTCTTCTCTTCAGAAAGATAAAGGCCAGACATTTGGAGCTAACATTTCTTGAATTAACAAGGTAATGAACATAAGTATGATTTATGGCTGTGTTCAGTCACTGCACTTCTGCAATTTACAATCAGATCTAGCAATTTTTGTCTTCTCTTGTTCCCTCCATAGACATTTGTGATATCTCTGTTAACGATGCAGATTACCCGTGTGTTTTAGTGCCACATTCATGTGTCTAAACATTTTGTTACCCTGTCCTTTCTCCTCATGTTCCCTCTTTCCCATCTTTTTCCCCAGACCATCAGAAATGGTTTGCACAGCTGATTAAATTCCAACTTACATGAAGTAAAATAAAGTTGTCAGTCAAATTACTAACATTATAAAACATGAGAATATTGGGCTGTGATTTTTCTGAACAGTGACACAAGTCTCTCCACACAGAATAGTGATGCCTATAGCACAAGTGCCTTTGTGTGGGTGGGCACATTCAGCTCAGAGAACCAAGGAGTCACATGAAAATTTTGAGCTATATTACTTTGTCTGTTCCTCCTCAGACAGAGAGGGTGCTGAAAAGGGGCTTTTTGAGTGGTGATATTGATAGAGGTGACAAATGCAGAAAAACAGAAAGGTGCTGGAAGTCCTCCCTTGACTCACTACCGCTGAGATAGAGCTAAATCGTGCTATCAGCATTTTACTAATGTGCACATTCTAGGACAATGCCAAGAAGTTCATGAAGTTGCAAGTAACTGCCAATATAAATTTGCAAGGATAGATCATGTCAGATCAGTCTAATTTCCTTCAATGACAGTGTAAGTGGCTTTGTGATAAGTGGAGAAAGTGGAGGTGTCATACATCTTGGTATTAGTGCAGTTTTTTGCATTGTCTCCCACAGCATGCTTGTAGACAGACTAGTACAACAGTGTTCAGGGGAAACTATCAAAAGCCATGCCACAGGTCTTGAGAAAATCATCCTTAGGGAACAGCAATCACCAATTCATGTTCATCTTGGTCACACATATTAAGTGGGATTGTATGAGCTTTAATCTCGTGTTGTGTACTATTGAATAAAGATGTAGTTGAAAAATAAGAGAGGATGCCTGCTGTATTTTCATATAAGTCTGAGCTGGGAAGTATTGCAAATGTTTTAGATAATGGAGCTAGCATTAAAAAGGATCCCAATGAATAGAGATAAATGGACTGAAATAAATAGGCTGCCATTCAATGAGGATAAGCGGAATTCTGTACCCATTGACTGATAAATTGAACTGCAGTGCTCTGAAGAGGGGGGGCTGGTATGAGACAGCAGTACTGCAGATAAGCATCTGCAGCTTTTAGCAGGTCACAGACTAAAAGCAAATTAAGAGTGTCATGATAGTCTAAAAAAGCAAACCTCACAGTAGGATGTATAAAATGAGGATTATATCAAGCACGTGAAGCAATCTTTCCCTTCTGTCTAGGACTCGGGTGGACTTCCACTTCTACATGGTACACAGAAAGAAATAGATTGAGAGAAATCTTTCTCAATCTGCAAGAATCAATGCAAAAGCAGAGGCGGTACAAATATTTTAAATTACTAGGACTCCCACAGACAGCAATATTACTCAGTCTCCATCAAGATGTACTGAAAGCCCAGTGTAAACCAGTTTGTTAGTATCACTTCAGTGTCTCAGTAAGGAACAATCCTATCTTTTGAGTCAGAAAGATGACTGCATGTAAGCATTATCTTTCTCTAACTTTTAGTATTCTGGTAAAAAAACCAACCAAACAAACAAAAACTTAACAAAAAACCCCCAAACAATGCAACCCAAAACTGTTTGTTTCTTTTGCTGTCATGTTATTTACAAATTCTGTAATTCTCCTTAAGATTTCCACTCTCCAAATTAATACATGTATCTTTAAATAGAGATTACTTCAAAGTGAGGTTATTGAATTAGATGTCCACTAAACACACAAGAGAAAAAAAGTTATATTTAGAAGTTCACAAAGGACTGCTGTTTGCTTCATCTTACAGCTTGAGCAACTACGTTAAATCCTCCAGTTTGGTCCCTGCTCCTATCTAGTATTTCTAGTTCATCATTGCTAAATAAGAGTTTGTGTCTTCTTTTTGAAGGGAGAAGAACTGCAGGCAATTCACACAAACAATAGCAGTCAAAAGGCAAATTGTGTCCATAGGGTGTTCAAGGTGATGGAAGATGTTATTGCTGTCAGTATTAAACAATTCCTCTTGCACACTGGAGTTAGTGGCATGCTTGCTGAGTTCCATTGTATGACCCCCAAATATCATACAAGCTACCTTCTTGACGGTGAATAGGTGATCAGCTCTGTCAAAAGCAGAATAGCCTTTGATGTCTCTGAACATTAATAGATATTCAGTCAAATAGCTAAGATGGGCCAGAAAGTCTTGCAGTGCATGCCCAGAGGTACACAGCAACTGGTGCTTTCCAGCCAACTTTCTCCCCTTTCTTTCTTATTTCATTCTCAAGTTCTGCAGCTGAGAGTGTTGGGAGCTATTCCTTCCTTTGCCACTAACCCTATGTGCACAAAGCATGTTTGGCAGTGATTTGCTGTTTACATTTAGCCCTTATATTGTATAAGGACATCTTATTTTCTAGGGTTCAGTTTTTGAGGATAATACCTAGATTGGTATGGTTCATCCTCTCCTTGCAACTTCACTTCCTTTTTACTTTAGTTCTGTACCTGCTCCTTCATTGGCAGAGAAATATAACAAAGATGCTTTGAGAGGACATTCCAGAATGAGAGAAGCCGATGTTTTGCTTTCTGCTTCCTCTTCTCTTTTTTAACACTGACTTGAAAACCTTGTGCTTCAACATCCTCTCAGTGTGTTGAAAAGAATCCCTTACCTTTATTCTTAAAAAACAATATAAAAAGAACAAAAAATCTGTTTCCTCACAGCTGTGAGCTGTTGCTGGTTTATCTGGCACAGAATACTGCCTGAGGTGAGCTGTGCTGCTTGGCTTTGGGCATCCCCAGGCTGTTCTTCTGTGGAACCATGTCTCCAAACACAATCAGAGTTACTAGTTCTTAATGAAGCTTTACAGGCTTGAGACTCAGTGCACCTCAAGGATTATATCTAGTATCCTTCAACTTATTTTCTTGCACTTTAAAACATAAGCTTTTATTTCTTTCGTATTTTAGCCACTTCAAATGTGCATTGTAATTATGAATACTCCAGATCATTAAAAATCTACTTCATGGTAAAAAGCAGATTTTTTTTCTTAGAATTTTCAACTGTAAATTCTGAAACTGAAATTCTGTACATCTCTCCATCATTACTCTTGACATTTAGTATTCTATGTTACTCTAATTATTTCAGTGGGTACCAATAGGCAGATACACAATTGCCATCAATAGTGTTTGGCTGCCACTTGTTCTTCTTGATTATTAAATTTAAAAACTCACATGGGGAAAAATATTCATACTTTCTTTACAAAGTGTTGACAATCTGAGCTTTAGCCACTGCAGTTACTTTGTCTACTTTGTGACTGTGTCTACCTTCTGTATCTTCGAATCATGGTAAACTCTCCTATCAGTTTTCTGAGGAAAACTCCCCAGATTTTTCCAAGCTAACATGTCTTTTGGAGAAAACAAGCTTTCCTCATGTTCTCTTGTTTGAGTCTCAGTTGGATAAAATCTTTAAAGGTACTGACAGAAGTGATGGGAAATAGAATCAGGATAATATCCAACAGAGGATGCTTGACACAGCACACTTTACAGTAATTTTGTAGCACACCACTGTAAATTCACTGATGTTGGTTAAGCTGCTCCAGAATCACACCATGAAACCTGAGGAATTCACCTGGCCTTTGCAAGGAGACATCAGCAGAACTCAGGAAAAATGTGAAGATAGTTCTTTTTTTATGCTGGATCTGAGCTATAATTATAGCTTTTCTCGAATCAGCTGCCATGAAGGATTGCAGGAAAGACAACAGATGAGATAGAAATGAGAGGAAACATGATTTAGAACCAGAGGAGTTGCAAGAGTTTTGGGTGAGCAGTGTCTTGTGATTTCACTATGGGGATTCTGAAAGCTGGACCTTCAGAGCTGATTATTGATATTGATTTTATGTGGAAGTGGAGATCACCTCATTTTCAGAACATGGAAGAAGACAACTACTTAAAGCAAAAAGATTTAATTTATGGAAGCAATGCCAGCAAGTCGAAAATATTAAGTGAGGAAAACGAGAAATCTAAAGTATTTAATCTAAAGAGGAATCCCTGAAGTTAGACCAGGAGAAAAAGGCTCAGGCTATCTGAGATTCCTCCTGAGGCTTTCTGACACTAGGCAAGCTGTATGTCCAGTCGTTCTGGCTATGGGACTTCAAACCTCTCAGGTCCTCCAGCCTGTGTTTGCCAGTGAACTGTGCAAAATACAAACCCATGCAAAACCCCAGGAATTAACTAACCCAATACTCGCACTTGCCAATAATGTGTCTCTTCTGCAGTGCTACAGAACACATCGTCTTCAAGTCAGAACCTTCCCTATGGTTAGTTTGTTGTGCAGTTACTGAGAGCTAGAAGTGATATTGCAAGGCAAATAACAATAAAAATCTCCTTCACATCAAGGAGAAAGCCTTCAGAGCAAGGGTGTCTGGCAGGAAGGGCCACTGAAGAGAATATCAAGCTTCATAAGCAGCTACTGCAGATGAGCTTTTAATTAAAATGAGAATAAAGAGAAACAGCACAAGAAAGCTAATCAAAGGAGAAAGAAAAAGCAGAGAGGCCTGCTTTTTTTTTTTATTACTGCATTTTACTTTTTATGAAGAAAATGCTTAAACAAGCACTACTGGTGTTGTCAGTAATACTGTAACATTTGCCTTCAGTTCCTTTGTTGCTCAGGGAACATGTCAGATTTTCACTCTGTTTAGCCTTGCCATTTACCTCACAAATCACAGCTGCAGAATGGTACAACAATACCAATTTCTACTTGACATGAAATGCTGAGGTAATGAAATTTCTTCAATACTGTTTCCAGGTATTCTGGGTGTAGGATAATCTTTTCATTAATTTGGCTTAGCAAAGACCTAAGCTGTAAAAACATAGTATTCCTCTAGGATTAAATAATAAAGATTACCAGTGAGGGTTAAATAATACAGCATTTGTACCTTTGTGTGTTCTAGTGTAAGTTTGTGTCAACAGAACCTTTTTTCAGAATATAAGCACACACTATTAAAAAGGAGGATAACAAGAGATGAATGTAAGACTCAGAAAATGCTGAAGCACTCAATGCAAGTTCACAAGCTGGTGTTTGAACGAAAAAAGATGCCTTCTGCTGAATGAACTGCCCTTATTCCATTTATTTCTTGTTATAAATATTTTAGCTTGAGTAGTAATTATCAGCTTTATTTTTAAGGTATTTTCAGTCATCTCTAAGGCGAGCAGTGGAAAGGAGCTGGCTGCAATCACTGAAATGTTGTTACTGAATTCCACATGAGGGACACAGACATCTCATTTAGCTGTCTCTGGCCAATCCAGCATCTAGAAGTAACACTATGGGAATATACCATGTTTTTTACCCGATGAGAATTTAATTCATATGTTTCTTTTCCAGGGAGTAAAGAGCTCAAATGAGAAGAAAATGAGAAAGGAAACTTATTTTCATCCTTACATGTGAGAACTGCAAGTCATTCTGACCAACTGTCTCACAACAGAGTACTGGCCATGGACAAAAATGCCACAGTGGTCCCGCAGTGAGATCGAGTCATTTGGAGACAGAAACTTGACATTTTTCCTGAATCCAAGGTTCCTTTAGGAATTTCACTTTTGTTCAAAATTTGATTTGGAAGGCACTGGGAAGTAAAGGTAGGGGGTGACAATGCAAAGCCTTCAGGCAGCTAAACATATCCATAGCAAGGGAAATAGTGGAGAGAAAAAACAAGGTTTTGCAAGTCCATCTTAATGCTACCAATGTCTTCTGTGGAATAAGAATGATTCCCTTCCTCACAGCATCATATAACAACCTGGTAGCAGAAAAAATAATGTTTATTTCTTAGTATAGTGTGATTTTGATGCTTAATGAAAGCTTGTACAGTGTTAGGCACATTATTTTAAAATGCTTAAGTTTTGAAATGAAGTGCAGGTTACTGTGTAAGAGAATCACAGTAATAATTTGTTGTAGTCTCTACTCTGTCAAACAAAGCTTGAATTCCAATAAAAATTCACAATGAAGATTTGGTCAACTGTGCAACTGACCAAGCCAATTATATATTTTCTCTCTAAGCATTATTCTGTTAACTGGCTTCTATTAAAGGCTGTTATGTAATAAAGGAAGCAATTTTTTAATTTGTTTTGCAGTAAGAGATCTGCCATAAGTCACCTGAACGCTCAGATGTAGGCACAATCCTTATCTTGTATGCCCTTCTGTTATTGTGGATAGTGGGTTTTCACAGAAGTCTTATTAGATTTGCAAGAATATGCTAGTAAATTACTAAATTTCTTTACAAAACATTTGTATGAAAGTATTTATTATTAAAAAGAACAATAATATCTCTTGTCAAAACTTAGGTTTCAAAATATTTGTCTTTTCTGACTTTTTTCCTATTTCTCCAAACTTATTCCTGAGACATGTTTGCACTGATACTATCTCATAATGCTTCTTCAGCTTAATTTTTATCTGAAATGCACTATTTGTGGTTTGCAGTTTATTTGGTGACTTAACGGAAGAAGAAATTGCAGGAAAGAAGCAATTAAGAGTAAAACTCCACTATATCCTATTTTTTTTCCTGCCGGTTTCTTTATGGGTCACCACCTCTTTTCATAAAAAGATCCATAGAACATATCCATCCCTGGAACATCAAATCAGTGGAAGTTTCTAAGATCTATATTTTCTCCCTTATGCCACTGCTGATGTCTGCAATAAATGGATCTGCTCTTCTTTATAAATGAACTGATGTTCTGCTGTTGAGTTCAACAAGATCCACTGTTGAGCTCTGCATTGCTCATGTCTCATATTCTGAATTATTGCTACAGAGGACTGCTCAGAAAGCAAAGCCACGTGTACATAACTGAGGAATCTCCTGCTATAATAAGGCACTTTCTGGAGTGTTAAATTTCAAGCCTTCTCGTGTCAGTGGTTTCTGAGCATTTCAAAAACACTGCTTGGTCTGAGTTTAGTCTTTGTCACTGTTATGGCACAGCTGTATCTCTTCAGTGAATGGGTTTAGCTTTAGCTATTCACTCACTGGCTGCGCAGCCACAGACAAATGTGTCAACTTATGTGTTAGGTGTCTTGTGCTTTGCATCGGTAATCTGCTCATAAAGTTGTGGAATTTGAAAGTGATACATTTCATTCACTTGACATTCCCTTTTGCAGGGCAAAATTGTGGGGAATGTGAGAAAGAGCACAGGCTGATGACAAAGGCAAGGAGAAAAAGGGCACTGTGGGGCAACAGAAAGAGCTTAAAAGTCAATTAACCCTCTTTATTTATAGCCCTAAAGCTTGTGAGGAAACCATTGAAAGGGTCATTGTGCAGACACCTTCATAGGTTGAATATCTGTAAAAGCACTCCTTAATATATGAATTTGGTAGCCAAAATTGTTTCATTGAAACTGTATTACAGAGGTTGAAAGAAAGATGCTTTCCACCAAACAGTAAATTCAAATAATGTAGGCTACAATAGTTCTTATTCAAGTTATCAAATTATGTCCAGTTAACTAAATTATCTGATTGAGTGTCCCAGAAAATATAAAAATATGATCAGGCCACCAGTGAAACACTTCAATCTTCAGTTGCTTTTACAGAAAGCTGTGGCAAAAATGGTAGACACTACTACATGACCATGTTGGACAATGGAGGACCCATCAGCACATGAGAGCTCTAGTCCAGACAGATGTAGTCCATTGTTCTGCCAGCAGGAGCAAGACCATGGAGAGTACAGGTAGAGATACACCTGCAAATGCATTTGTAAAGGCATTTTGAAAGTATGCGTTCAGCATTGTGTGCAGCACTTTGTGCTTAAAAATGGAGAAGTATAAAGTCTAGGATGTCAGCAGAAGGCTAGCTCTAGAACTGCTTGATTAGTGCTTTGCAAGTTTAGTGCTTTGCTGCCACAAGCTGACACCTTATTCAATTTGCAGTTGCTGCCTAGATTCAATTCCAGCCCTCGTTCTTCTGTTCCTGCCTATCCATGTTCTATAACAATCACCTCACAAAGATCACCCTCATCACACCTCATCCCCTGCCTACTTCTCTCTGCTCTGTCTTGTATTGCTGAATACACTCCACACCTGAAGCTCTTGCTGACCCTTCTTTCAGTCAGAAAGCCCTTTCGGGTCTGTCTTCTCTTGTGTCTATTCATTCTTACAGGATCCATTTAAAGATTTCTTTTAGGTAACTGCCCCTTTTCCCCTTGTGGAACAATTCTTAGTCCCTGTCTTACTGTGACCCTATGACATTTCCTTGGATGATATCCTCTGCCTAATATAAGCTTCAAGTACTATATTTAACCTAAAACTCACAATTGTTTTAAACTATTCTTTTACCTTAAGTAGTCACCTTTGATCAAATAAAATACTTCTCTCTTCTTTTCTTCAGATATCTGATGGTAAATTTAACTTGGCCAAGACTGAGCTCCTTTCAATCCTTTACCAACTTCCTTGCTTTTCTGAGGCACTGATCACAACACTATTATATTTTCTGTTACTCTGATTCACAGTTTAACTGCAATTTTTAACACTTGTTTCTCACTTTCTCTGTATATCTACCTTTAGGCACGTTTATCCACCCAGTACTTTCTAGACTACAGTCCTTCCTATCTGCTCTTCTTATTCGACAATTTCAGTCAGACCATTACCTTGTTCTTGGATATAGCAACCTTCTCCTGGTCTTTCTCAAACTTGAGACATCATCCTTCAGCACTCAAAGAACAGATGAACCCATTTTCCTCACCTGTAGTGAATAATTTTCTTACCCTCATACTCATCATTAGATGAAAGTTCTTTTTTAAAATTCCTTTTCTATATCTCTTTTATATCCATTGTGTCAGTGATGATTGCTTTGAAAGTCCAACTTCATGATAATATACAAGCCCCTTTATTTTCTTGCCCCCTACTACTTCTTGCACTCAAACTACTGCCTTAGATAAAAGAGGAAGAAATACTGTATTTCATATTGACTTATAAAGCCTTTTACATCCCATACTTAACAGAGACCTATTGAATTTATATCTAGAGCCTCTTCTCATGTATCATAATTTGCTGTGATAGGATGTGGTTAGAAAAATGATCTTCCAGGATTTCAAATTTTAATTGTCCTGCAAGGCTAGATATAATCTCAATTAGCACTTCCAATAAACATATGAGATAAAAAAAGAGATTTGTCTGGATTTAAATTCTAAATCAGGCCAGGGGGTATTTCTCCATTTTACCTTAGGTTGTGTTTCTAAGCAATATTCTCCTGAAGCCCAAGAACGAGTGCATTGCATTTATTCAGACTGGAAGTCACAAATTTACGTATCTTTATTAAAAAAAAATAAATAAAACTCCCCAATAAACAAGAAAACCAAATAGTTTAAGATCAGCTTTGAAAAACATAGTTTCTTCTCTGGAGTATATGGCTATTTCAGAAAGAAGCAGATCTTTACTATTTTCTGGATCGTTCCATCGTGGAAATTTCTAGAGTAACATGGCAGGAAACAGGATAATACCTGATAGGTTGCAAGTTTTCCTCCATAAACTCGAGGTAAGTGTAGCATTACAATAATTTAAAAGTTGTGGAAGGCAAAAAAATTAGTGATAAATAAAACTATGGCTAGGACTTTCACAGAAAGAGGTCTCTTACTCTGAGCTGTTCCTTATATTCAAGTGTAGGAGTATCAAGTAGGAGCAAGAGGATGAACTTAATTGGTAGTGTGGCTTTTGTGGATCTGGTTGCATCCGTTTGAGAAGAATGTTAGCAAACTGGATACAGAAAATGTGTAGAGGAAATGTACAAGCATAATAATGTTATATACAAGGCATACAAGAGAGAAACTTCAACAGCTTGAGCTATTTATCTTAACAAAATTAGTAGTGAAAAATGACTTTGGTGTATATGTGCCTACAGGGGAGAAGATACAGAACATTATAGGTCCCTTAAGTTTTTTAGAGAAAGACATAGTTAAAAGATACAGCTATGTTGAAACTAACTGAATTCAAATTACTCTCTGATTTTAATAGGCCAGTTAACAACAGAGGCAGATGCTTCTCAACAGTTTGCAGAATCACAGAATTTTCTGAGTTGTAAGGGACTCACAGGGATCACCAAAGTCCAGCTCCTGGCCCTGCACAGGACAGCTTCAAAAATCACACCATGTGTGTGAGAGCATTGTCAAAACACTTCTTGAGCTCTGTCAGGCCTGATGGTGTGATCACTTCCCTGGGGAGCCTATTCAAGGGCCTAACCACCCTCTGGGTTGTTGATATCCAAACTGAACCTCCCCTGACACAACTTCAGGCCATTCCCTCTGGTCCTGTCACTGGTCACCTGAGAGAAGAGATCCGTGTCTGCCCCTCTGCTTCCCCTCATAAAGAAGTTGCAACTGCAATGAGGTATCCCCTCAGTCTCCTCCATTGGCTGAACAGGAGGTTCAAGAGGTTTATGCCAAGAGGTGTTTGTCTCGGGGCTGCCTACATGCCTCTGGAGTTTGGGCAAAACTAATCCAGAGTCTCTGGGGAGACTGAATGGACCAGGTTTAGGTGCTGAGGAGAGAGATGTGAGTCTGATGAATTTGAGCTGACTCCACACAGCCGTGAAAAATTCCACCATTAACCTATGATCTGCAATTTTAAAGCTGCATGAAGGATGAAAAAGTTTCATATTTAAAAAACTCTGTAAAAATAGTTTTTCCTATTCAGCAAAATAATTTAATATTCCTGGAAGAATTTTCTCAAACTGGGCTCAACTTTTTGCATTGTGGCTCAATTTATTCCAAGCTGATATGTATTTTTTCCTGGAAGAAAATTCAAGATGCATGTTGTGGACAGTGTAATAATCTATTCTTTTTATGTAATAATTGTTATTGTTTTTGTTATAGTTATTATAATTATATTTTTATTACCCTTGGTTTAATGCTCACAATCTGCTCCACACTGTATAAGGTGCAGTAGACAACACCTGCCTCTGTGTGCATATAATTTCAACCTCTGATTTGGCAACTTATAATGCATGGTGAGAATCCACATCAAAGTAAATCGCACTCCACTTGAGCACAGCAGTCTGCTTGAGCATTATAAATTGTAGGATTGAGACTATAAGGATTTGCATGTTAATATAGGATTCCCCTTAGTCTCTTAATCAAGGCTTAGGGCTATAACATGCTATTTCCATACCATGGAAGGATAAAATAAATGCCCTGAAACCAGATGTGCAGCTTTATGGGTTTGTAGTTGTTTTGCATACTCTGGATGGAAAACTTTCTCTGACCCAAATTTCATGTGAACCAGAGACTCCTACAACCCAGCAGGCTGTCATTGAAATGACTAGCCCTGTGAGCTTTGCTAAGGACAGGAGCTCTGGAAATCATCTGTCGCTCTGGGGAAGAGATGGGAGCTGCTGCCAAGAGGTACTGGACACATCCATCAAACATTGGTGGAAACTGGCAGTCTAGCAGCACCTGCAGCAGGAGGATCCTGGACCAGCCCTGCATGGGGACAGCTACACTGCTCCAGGTTTCCTGATAGGAGCAGCTAGGAGCACCAAATATTACTATGGGGCCAGCAAAAGGACCAACCCAAGATGTTTCAAAGAAAGCTATATAGCTGTATAGGTTCAGTGGACTGACATTGGTGGTGGAATTTGTGTTCATCAGTAAGGAATTCTTAGAACTTCAGTAAATTTAATTACAAGTCTATCTGAATCCTATTTACTTGTGTTTAATATAGAAAAATGCATGAAAGAAAAAGGACATAGCCAGTGGAAATTAATTTCCTGTTGCTATTTTGTTTCACTAATTAAAGAAGAAACTGATGCAGGTGATGATGAGGAAGGCTATGGATGTGATTTGCACATGAGGCATTTGGAAAAGTCATGGTTCCCACACAGTGCTGTGATTCTCAACAGAATGTGCAGCATCTACCACCAACCATTCACTGCTACATTTGGAAGAGCCTAGCAAAATCTATTAAGTATAAGATGTTGAAGAGAAACAGTAATTTTCATCAGTATGTTATCTTCCCCCTCTTTACACTGATTCTTCAGGAGAAAGCAGCCAGCTAAACTCTAGCTCAGATTAGCAAAAATAGCAGCAACTAACTGGAGGTAATTTCACTGTTGACTGCATTGCAATGTATACAACTGATTTCATTCCAGATTTGGGAGAGCAACAGGAGTGACCTGTGCCAGGTACAGCTAGCCAGCATGATACAGGAATAATATTTTTTCTCTCTCTAAATAGTGAGTGGCTATTTAAACTTTCTTCTTCCAAGAAACATGGCTTGGAAAAATTGCTTCAATTTGTGCTATTTTTCTGGAATTATGCTAGCGCAAAATTTAAGCAATTGAATATATTGTCCCAGTTTTCAAGAAGAGTAAGAAGGAGAACCCCAGAAACTACAGGCTTGACAGTCTCACTTCAGTGCCTGGTAAAGTTATAGAGAAGATTATTCTGGGAAATATTGAAAAAGACCTGAAAGACAACCTTGTCAGTGGTCACAGCCACCCCAACTTCATGAGAGGAAAGTCCTTCTTATCAAACCTGATTTCCTTCTATGACAAGGTAACCCACTCAGCTGATCAAGGAAAGCCAGTTGATATAATCTTTTTAGATTTCAATAAAGCTTTCAATACTGTCTCTCAAAGAATCTTTCTGGACAAAATGTCCAGCACACAGGTGAATAAACACATCATGTGGCGGGTAAGCAACTGACTCATGGGTCAAGCACACAGGGTAATAGTGAGTGCTGTAACATCAGACTGGTGACCTGCAACTAGTGGGGTTCCACAGGGCTCCATCTTGGGCCCTGTGCTCTTAAACATCTTCATAAATGACATGGATGTAGGACTGGAAGGGATACAAAGCAATTCTGTATATGACACAAAACTGGGAGGAGATGTTGGCTCCCTCAAAGGCTAGGAGGTCTTGCAGAGAGTCCTCAACAAATCAGAGGACTAAATTAGGTTGGTGGGCAATTGCCAACCATATGAAGTTCCAGGAGATGGCCCAGTAACTGCATCTGGAACGGGACAGCCTCAGATGTTCATATAGGCTGGGGAATGAGATGCTGGAAGGCAGTGCATTGGAAAATGATCTGGGGGTCGTGGCAAGTGGAATCTGAGTCAGCACTGCCCTGGCAACCAGGAGGACCAACTGTGTCCTGAGGGGCATCAGGCAAAGCATCGCCAGCCAGTCAAGGGAGGGGTTTGTCCTGCTCTGCTCTGCACTGGGGCAGCCTCACCTTGAATATCGTGGGAGTATTCAGCTATTGGAGAGTGTCCAAAGGAGGGCAACAACAATGGCGAAGGGCTCTGAGGGGAACCTGTGTGAGGAATGGCTGAGGTCACTTGGTCTCTTCACCCTTCAGAAGAGGACACTGAGGAGTGACTTTATTGCAGTCTACTACTTCCTCGTGATGGGAAGAAGAGTGGTAGAAACTGATCTCTTTCCTGTGGTGATCAGTGGCAGGACCTAAGGGAATGACCTGGATTTGTGTCAGGGGAAGTTTAGGTTGGATATTAGAAAAAGGTTCTTCACTCAGAGGGTGGTTGGTGCTGGAAGTGGTCACAGCACCAAACCTGACAGATTTGAAGAAGCATTTGATAGAGCTTTCAGACACATGGTGTGACTCTTGGGGGTGGTCCTGTGCAGGGCTAAGAGTGGGACTCCAAGATCCTTGTTGGTCCTTCCAACTCAGCATATTCTGTGATTCTGTGATATGCAGGTTCCCTGCGCAAGGAGTGGCAACAATCCTAGTATAAAAACTGTAGAATTACTGTCAGAAAGATTCTCCACCCTAGAACTTATGGAGCACAGGAGCATGTTTTACTCCAAATAAATAGATTTGTATTTTGACAAGGGCTTTGCAGAAATGAATACAGCTGACAGTTGTGCATCATTTTTTGGTGCATCAGGATTCCAGGCACATCCTTGAGACTGACAGGGCTCTTCATTGTGGCTGGGTGGCAGACACAGCTCAGATCTGCATAACATATCAGGAAAAACAATGAATTTGATTTAAAGAGCATGATTTTTTTTAAAAAAAACCCCAAAGATATCCTGGAAGTATTTTGAAACTAATGTTTAATTTTGTCAGCATTCCCTTTAAATTCAGTTAGGCAATTCCTTAAAATGGTGGACACTATATAGACTCATACAGTATTTTATTAATTAAAGGAAATACCTCTATTCATTTGAAAAGTCCTCTGAAAAATACTAAGAAATTTAGTACCTCAGAACAAGAGTTCTTTAGTAACTTCTTTTCTGTTTCTTGCATAAAATGGAGGTGCTTTGTTCGTTCTGTACATATTTATGTATAACGTGTTGCATTTTAAATATAGACTGATGTAAGAAGGGATTTTTTGTTAATTCTTGTTTGCTTTAAGCCAGCAGAGCATATGCTAGCTTGTTATTAGAAATCAGATGTTCATGTGGAGGAAATCATTCTGTAAAAAAGCAAATGACTTAGAAATAAGTGAGAGACAAAACCTTCTGCAACTTTGGTTCATTCACTGTTTAGATTAAGTGTTCCATAATTCAATAATTCTGTCATTGCCAAACTTGCTTGTGCATCAGTTTATTTTTCAGTTTGTATGTCTAAAAGATAGGTTATATACCAAACATATGCTTTTTATTTCCACATAGACTAAGGAATCATTTATACTGTGTCATCCTTGAGGGGGAAAAAAAAAGAGGTTTTATCTTCATGCTTGGGCATTTACCATAGCTATGCCACAAAACAACTCAAGGAGAATATTTTAGACTTAACAGCCTTTGGAGAAGTCTGTGAATAGTGCTTAAGTAATGCCAGTTTAATTCTCTACTAGGAAATTTCAAGGGCTCAATATCTTTGGACTAATTGTCCATAGCAGAACTAAAACATTAAGGAAGATTTTGGATTTGTGTGGACAGCTGGGGTTTGTCTCTGTAACAGGGACCAACAGTGGTAGGGAAGCCAGGAGTGATTTTGCTTTTCATCACCAGCATCAGAGTTATTACTCTTCATACTCTCTGAGGAGATCTAAAAAGAAGAGAAAACAGGGTTGCAGCAGAAACCTGTGAGAGAGCAAGCAAATGAGACATAATTCTCTGCAGAAGCTGAAGTGAGCTGAAGTGAGACTCTTGGTACGATTCACATGGGAAATCTGGAGCAAGTGAAACTCCTTTTTTCTTCTTACTTCTTTCCAGAGTTTGAGGGACCTTGTTTAGGAAAGGGAGTTACCACATCCTCAACTTCTGTCGCTCTGCATAGCAGGAAACCAGCAGGAGACCAGCAGGAGTAAGGGTGCTGGAATGATGCAGTGAAACCAGTGGGAAAATTAAGAGGAGATGCAGCCAGAACAAGGGTAAAGCCCCTCCAACAATAATATTGTAATGGGCTGTCACAGCACTGGACCGTCTTCATTTTGCATCTGCTACTCAAAACCAAGCCTCTGAACCAGTTTCTGTTGTATATAAATAGGAGTAACTCTATGAGTTTGAATGGAGTTATTCCTTGCTTACCCTGCTACCACAGAAAACAGAGTTTGACCGAGATAAACATGTGAAAAAGCCATAGGTTTAAAATTCCGTCATTTTACATGGGATATGATCTTCTTATTAATTACAAAATGTTCTGGCTAATTAACTCTAATTTGATTCCATGTTTTAAGTATCTTCTGTGGGAAACACAATTTGGGTGGGAAAAAATGAGTGTAAAGAGAGAGATTTTGCTATGTGCAGCAGTTCCATCTGTTCTGTGCTTTATTTCTAATTGCATAAGTACAAGTCCACTTGGGAAGTGACATTTGTAGAGTTAGCCCCCCCTGGGTTGCTAAATTTTTTAAAATGCAGAATAAAAAATATAAAACAGTAAGACAGAAGATATAATGGGCCCCAAAGAGATTTTTCTATTTTAACCTACGTGACAACCTACATTTTTCACTGTTCTTAGACAAGCAAGGACTTGTGTTTCTACTTTTGCCATGTTATTATAGTCAGGCTGAAACAATCTGCACAATCCTCAAAAAACATGTCAGTGAAAAATTTATTATTCTCCCTTGCATCATGCTGTATTTATGCCAGGTGACTCTGTTGATGTCAGAATTGAGACATATTGCTGTATTACTGATGTAACTCAGGCTTTGGACATTTGTTACAAATACTTTAATAAGTACCATATGTTCTAGGGTGTAGAAGTACAGTGAATGTTTAAAGAGACTATTCACATCTGAACACTGGTTCACAGCTAGGAATTAGGTACTCTGGAGCTGGTGCTGGATCTGAAGGAACCCAGTCACAAGCCAGGCCCTTCCTATGCCTCTAGGCCTTGTTTTTTCTTGCCAGGATTTTGTCAGAGTCATCTGAGCCCTTCAAGATAAGTGAGGGCATCCTGAGCTGTTCAAATTATGGAAAATTGCTGAATTTACTCATGTACTTCTCATGAAGCTACAAGTATCTACCTTTCCAGCCTATGAGTAGGAAGAATTAGAAACAGAACCAAGCTCGTTAACTTGGGTTATGTTTGCGCAGGTCAGAGGTGAAAACATAGACCCATTCCAGGGCATGAAGGGTTTGCCCTGCTGAATGCCAGTGAGGACATGTCAAAGGAAACACCATTTTCTTCTTTCTTTTCTTTTCTTTTCTTTTCTTTTCTTTTCTTTTCTTTTCTTTTCTTTTCT
>VXBA01001217.1:266182-288912 GCA_013399895.1 Serilophus lunatus
CCTTCAGCCTTTCTCTTTGGCCAAAAGCAACATCCTCAGTCAGAGCATTGTTATGGGAGGAGAGGGCTCCCCATCAATGTATGCTGTGCTCCACAGCAGCACATTGCAGATACTTCCACACTGTCAGTGGAGACGGTAGCTGTGTGCTAATTAAAGAGCTGTGCCAATTAGCTGCATCTAGTCTGTGAGTCAAAGCAGCAGATTATAGAAATCTGTTTTGGAGTCTAGCTCCTGGTGTGCACCACTTACTGTAAGAAGTGGCTTTTTTTTTAATCCCTTCTAATTTGCCTGGGCTTGCTTCAAATGCAGAAGTGGACAGAGGAATGAACAGTGAGGCAGCTTCTTTCTCCATTGGTACTAGCTTATACCTGGCTTTTTGACACATTTGTGTGTACACATCCCTCACATAAGCTCTGAGACCTCCAAGCTCTGAGCTCTCCAAGGTATAAAACATTGTTGAAAGACAGACTACATTTGTTTATACCATTTACCACAAACAAGTCAAACGACTTTCTTCTTATCTAAATTGTGCAGAAGTTTGATCTATAAGCTGCATGAGTGGTGGAGGACCATGATATTTAGCAGTTGTTAAAATAGATTGGATTAAAGTTGTTTTATCTCCTGCAGGTGTTTAGCAATATTTTTGTCACACAATAGCTAAATAATAAAGAAATATATCTTGGGGGATGGAAAAATGAAATTCTAATGTTGGCTAGTGTTATCAGGTTAAGTCACTACAGTGATGATACTAGGTGATACTCTGGGATGAAATGATGTTAATGATACTGAGTCTTGCTGCAGTGGCGGATGAAGTGTATCCAGATCTTGGTCTCCATGGAGGGAGAGAATGTATATAGAAAGTAAAAAATATGGAAATGTGCATAACATTGTAAATGTTACCAATTTCTAAATCTTTTATTCAAAGAAAAACTCATGCTAAAAATTCCTGGTATGTGACGTAAAACTGTCTTAGACAAATTCTTAGGCATTTAAAGTCCATATGGAAGTTTTGTGAGTACTGGGAGTCACAGAGGCTTTGTTGCAGTAGAGATGTTGTCAGAAGAACCATTTGCTTTCCTAGAAAACCTATTAAAGCTCCTTCTGTTCAAGTCAGTGTAGAAGTCCTTAATTCAGAGTTTAGAAACATATGCATGTGGATGCAGCTGGTATCTTGATCGAATGCTTTCTCCACTATTATAGATATAAACTTCCCTCACAGAAAATGTAATATCCTATTGATCTTATTTTCTGTCTAGGGTTAGACCAAGGAGCTGAGACCACACCTGCCTTTCTCACTGTTCCCATTCAGCCAGTTTGCACTGAGCCTGCCTCCAACAAGGGGATTTATTCCAAGTCAGAGGCAAATGACAAGGGTTTCGGTGAGAAAATCCTTTCAGGCGGGCTGGGACATCAGCAGCTGAAGGCCCTTCTATGGGCTGGAGTGGCTCAACCACAGAGAAATTTTCCAAGCACTGCTTTTCAACAGCACCCAGGGGATGCAAGCAGCTGGCTTAACATCGGAGTGGGAAGGAAGCACACTGGCGGGGTGCTGATGAGCTGGAAGGTGATGCAGTCTGGGAAACTGTCAGGACCCCAACCTTAGCATGAGTGAAAGGCAGCAGACTGCCAGCTCTGAGAGACAGTGGTGCTTCTCAGGTTTAAACATTCATAATTTTCTGTAACTGCAGCTAGTTCCTTCCTCTGTAGCCACACTGGAGTGAATGCAACCTTTTCCTTAAATAAGGAACTGTGACCCTCTTCAAGGGAGTTTCAGTTCACTGTAGGCATCTATTTTAGTCACCACAGAGGAGAGGCACGAGGTATGGCTCACTCGGGTCTATATTTGAAGAGGGAGGACATTACATGGGCTGACACGTACTTCAGCATTATTTAAGAAGAGATGTGAATCATTACATAGATTTCTTTTGAACTGCTAGATCATGCACCCAGTATTTATCTGACAGACCAGCAGGGCATGGACTAAATCAGAAAATCTCTTTGTAGCTGTGGGATGTCTTCTGCAAGGTATAGGTGAGGTAGTGTGACAAGGTTGTTGCAGCTACAGTTGTCACTGTTTCTCTCTGAGACATGATAGTTCCCACTTCCAGTACTGTCTGTCAGAAGCTGTTAGAACCACCAAATGGTCTTAAAGGAAAAAATCCTCTCAAAAACATAATCCCACCCCAAATCAATTTCCTTGCTGTGAACTGAATAATTTCTTTTTAATATACTAAGCCATTAAAAAATTAAGCTTCTTTCTTTAACATCAAAGTAAGGCAACTGCACTTTATTTAGAGAGTGTGAATGCCTCAAGCTGCAGTTTTTCTTTCAGCAGCTCTCAGCAAGTGGCCATTTAGTCTTAATTGCTCCAGTGTAGTCCAATTATGAGTGGCATTATCAGGCCAAGAACTATTTGTTAATCAGTAAAAGGTATGAGAGACAGCTCTTGTTTTGCTTGCAGTTTCAATTCACACATTTGGATGAAAATCTAAGCAGCTGGAATGTTCTCCAAGCAATACAAGAGTATTAGCAATCTGTCAGTTATAATTAACATAAATGTAGTTATGTAATCGAGAGAAAAACTTTATAAAACATTTATTTATATTTAGAAAGGCACACACTGAACAGACAGAGCCAAGGGAGAGCTGTTTCTGAGCTTCCTTGGACAGGATATAACTTGTAGGAAGGCAAGAGGTTATGGTCTGCCTCTTCAAGATGCTTGACCAGATAAAATAGATAGTCCCTTGCTGCTGGAAGAATGCTTTTCCCAGGACAAGAGTACGAGGTTAGCTGTGGGATTCCTAAGATACTTTCACCTACACTTGAAGGAGTGGTTCAGAAGTCACACCTATCAGTCCAACTATTTCCCATCATTGCTGACAGTTACAGTGCAGCTTCAATAAAGTACATTCATGCAGTATTTTTTCTAAGAAAAAATACTACATACTGCATGGCTGTTTTGTGCTTAAAAATATTGTTTCAAATTGGTTGTGCCTATTTACATAAGTGGGCTACTTTGTAGAGGTTTTCTGTCTAAGACATATTAAAGTGTATTTTACTGGATGCAGCACTTAATTTCATGGTTAAGTTGATGAGATGGTGTTATATAATAGGTTGGACTTGCGGATATCAAAGGTCTTTTGCAACCTCGTTAATTCTGTGATTCTAAGATGTCATCTGGTCTAAGGTCACCATATTTTTAATAGCAGAAAAGGGACACAACTTAAGTGGGCAGATAAGGAGGAATGTATGTGTGCCATGGAAGCCTGCAATGGGATCACTTCAATGGGCCTATACAAGAGATAACTACGCCCTTTACCAGAGCAAACTCAATCCACTCTCCCTTGACTGGAGCCAAATGGTACATACATCAGGGCTGAACAAGAAGAGATCCTGCCTATACAGTAGAAATCTTTATATAGCGACCCACTTTAATGAAATCAACTTGGACAAAAACCATACAGAAATATCTTTCATTATACTGCTGCAAAACAGGCTTACCCACTGAATTTTATGAAACTAGACAGATTTCAGTAATGCTGAGTGTCAGGCAAGACTCATGTTTTCTTGTTACTTAGCTAATGAAGACAGACCCTTTATTTCTACAAGAAAAGTGTTCATTTCATCCACTCACTATTCTTCAGAGAGAACAAGACTGGGGTTTTTTAATGATCAGTGTATATCAACTCAACTATGAGTCTGGCAAACGTTTCTCACATGTGCCCTTGTTTTTCCACCCTTTTTTCTTTCTTTCTGGGAGCTTCATTTTTGAGAGGATGTGTGGGGATCCACGTAGTAGGCTGCAGATGCTTGTGGAGCGAGCTGACCCGATACCTGGATTTCTCTTGTCCCCTTCACTGCGTAAAGTATTCAGCTTAGTTTTCAAAGAACTTTCAGTTATTGTCTAACACTTAGAAAGATCTGAAATTCAGTGTCACAGAAGAAAATACACTGTATTCTTGTTCTGCAGTTTATATGTCACTGTCATTTAGGACTTGTCATTTAATGAGCTTAGGCAGATCACTTTATTTGTCATTAAATGACAATCACTTTCAGACAGGTTCTCACTAAAGAGTTAACTCTTGTCAATCTAAAGTTAAGTCACAAGCATCTTTCCTATATCTGAACATACCTTTTTGCTCCCTTTGATGCAAGAATTCTTTGCACTGATGCTCTGGCTCCGGGTACTACATCTCCTATATCTGTCCAAAGGTTTTTCCACTTGTGGAGACAGACTGTCATTATTGCTTCCAGCCCTCCCCATGGCAGACAGCCCATGCAAAGCTTATTATTTTCCTTTTTTTTGCTCTTCTCCCTTGCTTTGTTTTCCAGAGTATTTCTAATCTATTGCTGTGTAGGTCTCTAAAAAGTGATTAGGTATAGAATTAGTTGGCAGCCTCATGAATCACAATTATTAAGAGCTTTCCAAAGCATAAGTTAATGCAATATTCACATGAAAATCAACAATAGGATTGTAATGATGGAACAGGTATGAAATAATCTCCACACAATGGATCCTGCATTCCCATCAAACAGTCTTTCTTTGTAATCTGTTTTATGTCATTAATAAACATATCAATCCACAATCCAATTCAGAGTGCTGTAAATCACTGGAGGCACCATGTCAAATTGTAGCTCAAGTGCAGTTATCAGAGGTTTTGGTATTGACTTCACCATGGCCCGATCTTAGGAGGAATTTTTTACTGATTTACCTGAGGTGAGAAACTGGTGCTGAACAGAGCCAAGGAATGCCCACTGACTGGTCTGCCTCCTCATCCATATTAGAGACAATGGCTGTGCTCCTGCCCATTTCCAAACCCAAATGACAGTCTGTTGCTACATCATTTGTCTACCTGTGGGACTTTTCTGGTTATTTGATGATACTGAAAGTATGACAAAATGTAGGCATGGGGCTACCTACTCAGAATAAAGTGACCGAATTGTTGTGACAGATAAGCATCATTTTTATGCCTTTTATAATTGAAAAGTCTAAATAAATAATGTCTAAAAATTTTCAAGTGGAATATTTTTAAATTAAAATGTCTGCAATATGTTGGAATTTGTTTTCTCTTGAGTTATGATCTCACTATGCCATTTTTTGTCTAAGTAACAACTTGCCATGTCTGGAGGCATTTTCATTCAGAGGCTTTTTCTTTTGTTCCACTTGAAAGGCCCTTTACATTTTACTGCAAAGGCTTCAAATGAAAATGGCATTCACCCTTCAATTCTAAGGAAGGTGAATCAGATGACCAATCAGTTATAGGGATACCACACAGAAAAAAAAGATTCCTCCTGACACAACTGAAAAACATACTTTTGGTTTCTCCTTTGATTTCATTCCATTGCTTCTGAGCTGCTGGGCATCCAGAGCTGTGCCTCTGATTAATCACAGGTGTCCAGTGGCATTGACCCTAAAACCACTGGGCTTGTTGTATACACCTCATTGTATTACTTTGTGCGTGCATGTCCTTCACTGGCTGTGCCCCATTTGCTGTCTAATTTACTTCATTGTAAAAGCCTTTGATCAGAATCATATTGTGGTGGTTTAGGACCACTTTTATCATCTAGGGGACAGGTTCAATAAAGGTGATGGAAAACTGAATGGAGTTTTCAGCAGGTGAACAGTTTATTACAGGGGGTTTAAATTAGGGAAGTAGGGATAACCCATGGGGACCCCAGAATTACACAGAGGAACACCCAACACGCAGGGGGAAAAAAAAAAACCACAAAAGGAAAAAAGGACAAAGGGAACTGCGCTTTCAGCTAGATGGCTAGCTGAAAAAGCAGTGGGGAAGGGTAGGAAAAGCGGTCTCTCTCCCTTCCCTCTCCCCTGGAAGCACTTCCCGGCCCTTCAGGCTCTCTGAAAAGCACAAAAAGAAATTAAAACAACTCCTCGAAAGGGGTTACTTGCTTGCTGAGAGAAAATGGGTGGAGACCACACCATGAGGGCCTGTGAGCACGAAAGGCAGGAGCTGTGTGGTTCCCCTCGGAGCCGCCGAAAAAGAGCCCAGGGCGGGGCCGTTGCCTCGGCTTTTAAGCCTTCTCCTTCTCGTGTGGATCTCGTTGCCCTCTTCCTGGCCAAGCTCTCTCTCCACTGGTCCAGCAAGGCCGGGCCCCGCCTTGGTTCCGGTGTTTTCTCATTGAAGAAACCACGAGTTTTCAGTCCCGCCCGCCATCTTTGTTTTCATGGATGCAGCACCTCGGGGAACGCCCCAGCGCCACTGCCGCCCCTATCGCCAGTACGGTGCCAGCGTTGGCCCCCCCTGTCGCTGTCCAGAAACGGTGGCTGCACTCAGGTTGCCGGCCGGGGCCAGCTCAGGACCGCCACATCCGCAGCACTGCCCTAGCTGCCGCCCGTGGGCACGCCGGGGCTTTCCCGCAGCCGTGCCCCCAGGCCGCTGCCCGCCCCGGGAGGCCACCGTGCCCCACACAGGGAGGGACGGTCCCGGGCCGTGCACTTCACAGGGAGAGGGGGCAGCAAGCAGGAACAGAGGCCGTCCCCGCTCTGGGCTGGCGGCAGGGCTGCCACCAGTGCCACCTGAGCTGGGACTGAGGGACCATGCACAGCACGAGACAGCCCCGGGGCCATGCGTGCCGTCGGCCTGCGCTCCGGGGGGGAGGGGTGAGGAGCTGCCGCTGCCGGCCCCGTCCCTGTCCCGGCTCTAGCCCCGATCTCAGCTTCCGTCCCCCGTCCTGGCTTCTTCAAAGGGAAACAGAATTTTACTAAACAGGTAAGTGGGGTTTCTTGCATTCTTCCCCCTCCAAAGCCCTTTTCAAACGGCTACACATATGCAGTGTCTCTAGAAACATTAAAGTATTTTTTGAAAATTCCCAACATTTTAGGAATGCAGCATGAAAAAGGCTAATGGATTTAAACATTTTGCCAGAAAAACCCAAAACATTTGAGTCCCTGGTTAACAGGATCTTCTTTCCAGAATGTGTATATTATCTCCATCAGAAATAATACATGGAAATCACAGCTTTTGCCACTAGGTAGAACCCACATGAAACATCATGTTTCTCCCTTAATTGTATATGCTCTTATTTGCGGATCAGATTTGGTCTGAATGTACTCATGATAGTTTATGTAAATGCAGAAGTCTCCAAGTTTTCCATAGTAAAGAATTTTAATATGTTTGTTAAACTATTGGAGTGATTGCTGGAAGAGATAATTAGTGGTTTAACAAACTATTTTTAACCCTGATTTGGTGGTGCTATGATTACATGATCTCTCTCTTCGGCTTTCTCTTGAGCTGAGAGCAGCAAGGCCCCTCTCCTCTCGGTTCCTGGACCACGCGGCCTCCTTCCACTCACCTCCATCAGCACAGGCAGCAGCATGGTACCCACCAGAGCCAACCCAGTCAAACTGCAAGTGATAGTTCCCCTGTGGGTGTCCCCGGTGGGGGTGTTTTCACCCTCTTTATCTTCCAGGAGGCTCTGAGGGCCGGGAATGTACCATCAATGAGGCGGCTTCCCTTTTCCTTCCCCTGCTTTTTCGCCGGCCAGCTGGCTTTGAGGAGAAGTTTGGGTTTTTTTGGTTTTTTGTGCAACATTGTCGGGTGTTATAGTGTGTATTTTTTCTTGGGATCCCATAGGGTTTTTGGTCGAGTCCTAGACAATAAATCTGTCACTTGCTGTTGAATTCTGTTCAGTCTTTCGTCACTCTTGCATACCCCTAGTGATAGCCATCACACACCCTCAGCACCTTGCTTCTGTCTGCTGCATGCCTAGGCCTATGCAGGGAAGTGGTCCAAATTGGCACACTGCACAACCATGTGATTGCAGGTCCCAGCACCAGGAACATGTTGAAGACCAGCTTCTAGGTGAGAGGTAGGTGACATTCTTTCTGATGGCAACAAGGACTTCTGCTGAATTCAAGGGTCTGTGCAATGTGAAATGTGAGATTTGAAGACATTCTAAATCTCAGAGGACCACACCTCCATTAACATTGTCCATTAAGGCCTCAATTCACCAAAATACTTAAGAACATAACTCATTTTAAGTATCTGAACTGTACCATTGGCTTCAGTCAAGCTGCTAATGTGCTTAAAATTAGGTAAGTGCTAAAGGAATTGAGGGATGATCTATTTCAGCCACCCTGGAAATCAATTGCAAAGTGCTCATTGATTTAACTGGGCAGGGTTGTGTTGTCAAGCTGCACCGAAATTGCACCACCTTGGAGTGTGTCCCTGGCCGTGGCCCCTAGCCATGAGTACATGTTGGGACCAAACTGAGAGCATGTGGTCCTCTCCCTCCTCTGTATCCCATCCCATCCTGGCACCTGAGCTCCATGGCTGCCCAGAGAAGCTTCTCTCAGGCAGGTCAGGGACTCAGGAGCTGAGACGGAGCATGCTGGCACTGAACTTGAGTCAGCTTCTGTGTCTGGTCTCAAATCCTCCATGCCAGCAAACCTTCTTTGAATTCATCGTGAGTTTTTAGCTGTGAATATATTTAAGATACAGCCCAGAGCAGTGCTCAGGGTTTAGAGTTTTTCAGTCTCTGGCAGTATTTCTAGCAGAGATTGACTATTTAATCTATTCTCTAAGTAAGCATGAAATTTCATAAATAACATTTCAGAAATAATTATTTAAAAAACAAAACCAATTTGAGTATGTCCTAGAAAAATACACACAGCTATTGAAAATCATAACAGCCCTGAATTTCTAGCAGGAGAGGTGAGTAGTGTGTTTCACTAGAAGGTGTGCTGTGAAATTAAATCACTCACCTGCACTCACACTTTGTTCACCATGATCTGTGAACTGTCATTGCCAGCATCAGCAAAGACAGCTGCTTCTCAAGTGGGAAGAGCTGCTGTAAAATATATTTTATGATATCACACTGTGGGATTTAGGTTTTAATGATAGTATTGCCATGGACTTCAGCTGACATGACATAAAACAGACTTCGGGTCACGGTTGAGGAACAACAAAATTTAGGCCAATATGCATTATCAGATATTACCATATTCACATATATTTTCAGAGGGCAAAAATAATTGTATCTAGAATGCAGAGGTTAGCCAGGCAGTTCTCCTGCCTGGCCTGCTACCTGGTATGTACAAACTTCTTTTGTTCATGGACCTCTGTGAGCACAGGGAAAGGACCTTAAGGCAGCCAGGGTGTTCTTTCCTTGGGGAAAATTATGGTTAAACATTGATGAGACACAGATTCAAGGTCATGGATCTTATGCTTCAAGTTTGGATGAATGTGTTTTCACCTGATGGCCAGATATCACTGATATCTGGGTAATTTTACCCTTTTTCTGAAGTGGGAGGCCATATACCCCGTGTTACAATCCGTAACTGAAGTTTGTTAAACTCTCAAAAGCAGAATTAAGAGACAAATGAATTCAGATATTGGATTTTAAATCGATAAGTCAATTTTATTTAACTATAAAGGATAGAGAAAGAGAGGGAAAATACAGAGAAAGTTTGAAAAAAGCTAAGAATTACGTTAAAAAGAAGCATAGAAAATGTTACCAACATCATGTTTTGGTGTCCGTTAAAATAGTTGGACTGTGACAAGGTGTTTCAATGGTCTCAGAGGTCGCTGGTCCGCCATCCCACATCTGTGTGCAGCCAGGCTTCGGGATTTTTCTGCCAAGCTGCTGGTTCTTGGCGTTGCTGGAGTTCAGTTCACATCTCAGCCAGAGAGGAATAGAGTTTCTCGTAGTTGTATTTTCCCTATTCAAGTTTTCTGGGTAGCAAAGTCTCTCTCTGTCACATATGTGGGCTCGCTGACCACGTGGAGAGCAGAGAGAAGCAAGTAACAAAGTTTCCTCTGCAATTTGTATCTCTGGATCGAATCCATGTCCAGGGTACCAGGAACTCAGGGGTCGGGGTTCATCGGCTCACCCATGGGTTTTGAGTGGATTCATCTCTCTCTCAGGTGTGCAGCCATCCTCCTCTCTCAGCTATAGTGTCTCAGCTATCCAGGCATGTCCATCTCCAGTGACCAACTGCCTTGTACTGCATGTTGTTCTCCTGAGCACATGGCGACTGCAGCTTTTTAAATGTTTCTTTTAGAAGTTTTTCAAACATGCTGGTTTCACAACACTGTCCCAATAAGATGGCTCAATAAGGAGAAGGGGCCTCTGTCGCAAGAGAGAGGGGGAGGGGGTAGGACAGTGGAGCCTATCCTCTTTTCATGAGTCCTTTTAGTTGACCAGGAGGCAATGGAGAAGCAAGTCTTAAGAAATAGCCTACTACACTCCATCTGGGTTTTATTTAAACTGCAAAGCAAAAGGATATTCAAGTGTGCAAATAGTGGAGCTGTAGATCCTCATGCACCTGGCTGTGAGCTCCCATGCAGCATTCAAGGAGGTATAGCAGGGAGCTGAAATTTGGCTTTGAATCTTCTAGATAACATGTTGACCTTTTTCCTTCTGTAGCTGTAACAAAGGTGCATTCTTACCTCTCACTCATTTGTACTTGTTATTACCTGTTTTGTGCCAAAAGAAATTTACTAGAGAACACTACTATAATAAATCTTCCATCTTTGTGGATGTAAAATGACATGCTAAGGAAACAGAAAAGTGTGCTGCATCTGAGAGCTGTACTTATATAGATATAAATGTGCTATATATATCTGCAAAAATGCATAGGTATTATAGAACGCAAGGACCAGCACAATCCCCCCCATTGCTAATAGTTCCTTAAATATTACAGTTAAAAGTTGTCAGATGTGTGCTAGAATATAATTTATATACAGAAATACAATATGATGATGCTTAATTCAGTGTCATTCAACAATATATTTCACACTAAAGCTTCGCAATCTATTAAGCCAAAGACATTTACTGGGAATTGACTTCAATCCTTAGGAGGTTGAAAGTAGCTTCACTGGGATTAATGGCTTAAAGTTAATTGTTTTTGCTAATGTTTCATTTGAAATGTCCTGCTCAGTAAAGGTAATGTGACATTTTGCTCACTAGGGATATTGAGCCAAATTCACTGCTGACATAGGCAGATGTAACATCATTGACTTAATCAAAAGCTGCACCTACTTATGTCTGCAGTGAATTTGGTATTTTGCCCTTCTGAAGAGAAGGAAAAAAATTAAAGATTGGTGATTAGAAACCTGGAGGTGGAGCGCAGAGGACAAAAGAAAGGAAATACCAGTGTCTGAAAAGAGTTGGCCAGAGTTATTCTAGAAATGTAGCTAGTAAAAGCAGCCAAAGCTGATTTTACCCAGGAGGAACTGGGTGTTAAACCTTGCTGAATAAATGATTTGAAAATAATATGAGGGTTTAATAACTATTTGAAAGAAATAAATGTATAATTCTTTCTGGAACTAAGAATTATTATTGCCCCTTTTTGAGGAAGAGAATTGATCATTAGAAAGAGAATAGATAGGGCAGAGATTCTGATAACCTCTAGTAGAAGTGAGGGGTTCATATTTATAAGTGCATTTTAGTCCTGAAAGCTTGGAAGAGATAATGGGGAAGCAGAAAGCAACTAAGGAGGTTCCTGACCACTTGTCTTCTCCAAGACAAAGACAATGTCCCCAGGACATTGATGTTATGTGATCCCTTCTCAGCCACTGCAGTAGGAGTTTCTACTGTCACTTTGTGTAGATCAGAGTCTCATTCCTCAGTGTTTCCAGTGGAAAATTTTGCTTGTATTGCATCCGTAGGACTAGGATCTTAGAGGATGGACTTAATTTATATTTCTTATGCTGTATTTCATTTCCTTCAAGGAGCTTGAGTCCTCTCACTAAAACATCATATCTTCATTCAGAAAGGTGGATCCATGGTCACTCTAATATATATATATGTTCAGCGAGAAAGAGAAATAATCCTTTGGACAGAAACACGTGGATCATTTAATTTTGATTTGCTCATGGAGATCACACCTTCTCAGGAAAAATCTATAGGCTTAATCAAAGGTGTGGAGAGATGGCAGCCACAGCATCATGCAGGGCGCAGACCCCCTGGTGGTCATGAAAGAGCTGGAGGATGAAAGCATAGCGGAGCCACCACCACTGCCAACGGCAGTGTGGCCAGCGCTGTCCCTGTGCTTCTACATGCCGTGTCTCTGTGGCATAGCCGGCATTGTGAAGCGGCGGTCCCGCTCCTGGTACCGCAAGTGGTGAGAGCAGCTGCTGACATGTTTGTCATCACACCAGGTGCTCTGGCACCGCGCAGTGACAAGGGCGAGCTGCTGAGACAATAGAAACTTCTCCATGCACGCTTCTCCATGCAGCGTACTGGCCGAAGGCTGGGGCACAGACAGAGGACACTTTAAAAGGGCGCAAGTGCAGGAACTCACTCTCTTTGGGACTCTGGCAGTGCCTGGGAGACGGCAGCTTGTTCGTTCTTCAGCGGTGAAACCGTATGGTAGATCTCTGTCATCACCATCTCTCTCTCGATTCCGGATGCTGGAGGAGACACAGTGAGTCCGCATCATCATTCCAGCTCCAGTCTTCGTTCCTCTCCTCGTCCGAACAGCAGCCTGATTTTGGAGGTTTCTGTCTCACCGGCTTTTCCCCTGTGAGTGAGGGCCCCATCCGTCCCCGCAGTGCCCCCAGCGGGTGCAAAGGAGCAACTACACTTGCATTGCCTTCGAGGGGCGCGCCAGGGTCCTGCTGCCCCTATAGACATCAATGCATCCAAGAACAATTGGGAGAAAAGGGGTTTTTTTGTTTCAAATTGTGTTTCTTGTCTCTTAGTTAACCTGTAATTCTGTTCTCCGGTTCTCTTTCAATATAAATACACCCATCCATATTTTATATATATATATATATATAAATATATTGCATAATAAACTGGTAAAAATTCTCTCTCTGATATTGTCGTCTCATATTCTAAATTTAAAGTGCGTAACTGTCATCCAAACCAGGACAGAAAGACATCAAACTATTAGAGAGCTTTCAAGAAGGGCCAAAAAATGGCGAAAGGTCTAGAGGTGAAGCCTTATGAGAGGCATCTGAGGTCACTTGGTCTGTCCAGCCTGGAGAAGAGAAGATTGAGGGGACACCTCATCACAGTCTACAATTTCCTCATGAGGGGGCAGTCAATGATCTCTTCTCTGTGGTGACCAGTGACTGGACCCAAGGGAATGGCATAAAGATGATTCAAGAAAGGTTTGGGCTAGCTGTTAGGAAAGGTTCTTTATTCATAGGATGGCTGGGTGCTGAATCAGGCTGCCTAGAGAAGTGGTCACAGTGCCATGCCTAACAGAGTTCAAGTGTTCATACTCAAGAGTTCATACTCAGACATATGGGGATGGTCCTGTGCAGGGCCAGGAGTTGGACTTGATGATCCTTGAGGTCCCTTCCAACTCAGGATATTCTATGATTCTCTAGCTTTGAGTTTCCCAGGCCTGTTGATTTTGGATATCCATGAGAGCATTAGCAAATCCTATGGGTGTCCAGCAAGAAGATTAGGATAGATGATAAGGAGTATCCTGAAAGAACTAGAATACTGCGCTGCATGCAGTTTGAGTCCATGGGGTTGCTTGATCCTGACCCAACTCCTGGTCCAACCATGAACCAAAAAAACTGGTCCTGGAAGTAATGTTGTTAATAGCAGTAATGTCAACTGGTCTGAAGCTTATCACTTGTCATGGAATATTTCTCTTGTCTGAAATTCGTCCTAAAATTCTGACTCTTAAGAACAGGTGAAAAGCTCAGGTGGGAAAGGTAAGAACACCTTTAAGAAATAAGCAAATTAGATACTTTCAAAATTTGACATAGAGATATAAATGATACTAAAAATTAAGAAACTGAAATGAAGAGCATAGTATTTTTTTAAGTTGTAGATATTTTTGAGAAGTTAGTTGAAGAATTATTGCCCTTTCCCCTGATCCTTGAAAGAACATTGTTATAGGTTAACTATAGAGAATTTTTATTTTGATCCCAGTAATGCAGTTTTGGGCAGAGAGATATTTTTTTCCAGGACAATTCTGTTGCTTACCAAGCAGAACTCCTCTGGGGGAAGGTTAGGAGAGTCTATTGTTTCTAGCTTGAATCTTAATGGCCCTGTGCCAGCCAGTGCCGAGGATGAAGGAGATTGTTCTCTCCCTGTCTGGCTTTAGCAGGGTGGGGAGGAGATGACACACAGCACACGGCAGTGCAATGAGTGCAGGCATAGTGAATGGAGAGGGGGAACCCCCTTGTGGTACACCAAAGTGGTATTTGAGCAGTATAAAAGACCTGAGAGGAATTTTGCTGGCTGACACATCCTCTCCCTGGCATTCTAAGGAGTACTTGACTACTGCTGCATTTCTGATGCTGCCTGCTGGGCTTCTGACTTGTCCCCTGCCACCCCATTGGCTTTAGAGGTAGTAAAACATTGTTACTTCCTTTGCCTGAGAGCCTCTTGATTTCAAATTTAAAAAATAATTTGGAGGGTGGACTTTCTACTCCACAAGGCCCCACCCTTTGGAATATATTGTCTTAAAACCAAGAGCCATATTTGAAAATGTATATATCCTCATCCTCAGGCTACCACCTCTCCACTCCCCATGATCTGTGGGAAGAAAAGGAGAAGGAGGAGCGTTAAGGTGCAATGGAGGAAAGGTTTGCCTTGCCATTTGTAGAGTGAGTTCTTAGGTAAGACAACACTCCAAGCTTTTTATTCCATATTTGACTTTGTATTTGGTCTGGCTGAAATGGAGTTCTTTTCCCCATAGCATCCCTCACAGTGCTGTGCTTTGCATTGGTATATAACACACCAGTGTTTTGTCTACTGCTGAGGAAAACACCAAGATTGTACTTTCCTTCCCCAGTCAAGGACAAGATCCTGGGAGGGAACACATGTAGGCCAGCTGACCCAAACTGACCAAAGAAATATTCCATATCATATGACATTGGCTCAGATATAAAAGCTAAGGGAAGGAAGAGGAAGGAGGGGCATTCATTATCTACTATGGTTGCCTGCTGAGAAACCATCACCCATCTGAAGCCCTGCTTCCCAGGAAGTGGCTGGATATCACATGCTGATGGAAAGCAGAGAATAAACCCCATTATTTTTTGTTTCACTTGTTCAAATGCATTTTTGCTTTTGCTTTAGTAAACTGCCTTGTCTGTTGTTTTCCATCGTACTCTCTCTCCCGTGTCCAGCTGGGAAGGGGAGTGATAGAGCAGCTTGGTGGGCACCTGACATCCACCAAGGTCAACCCACCACAGACTTCTTGGTACATGGGGCACTGCACATAGTTGAGGAACTGTTGACTTCAGTTTGGGAATGGTAATACTAATGCAATTGGCTCTGAATGTAATTTCAAGGCTTATAAGCTGGCTTTGTTTTCAGTCCACAAGCATTCTTGTTGTTATTTAAGAAACTGAGCTCAAAAGTTATATATAAAAACATTTTCTTGAAAATATTAGGAAATTCATTAAAATGAAATCCATGTGAGCAGAGAATCCTCTTTCAGTATTTCATATAGCCTGGAAGAAGAAGGGAAGTAGTATATTATACAAAATAAAGAAATTTTGAAGCATTTTCTGAATGGGAAGTAATTTTTTTAAGCAGTAAGAAACAACCTAATTCAATATCTTGGCCTTTAGTCTTGGCTGTGCTGCCACTCATATATCATCATGACAATCCCTTTAAATGCCTTACTGCATAACTTGCAACCAAGACCTCTATATTAGAGTGCACATATAATTTTTACCGAGTGATCCTTGTGGTTACATTTTCAAAATGCTCTCAGACTTGCTCCAACATGAATGCTTTTCCAAGACATACAATGGTCTTATGTGTCTTTCTCCAGTGAGAAACGCCATTTCCTGATTTGATTTGATAACTTTTATGAACTGAGGAAATCCACAAATTAATTATTCTTCTGAGCTATCCAGAAAGCATATGTTGCTGGTCAGATTAGGATCTGACATATGGTGCATGAATTTAATGAATTTAAGTTTTAACTTCAGATATCTAATACACTCAGCACAGAGGAAACTCAACTGGAACATGAAAACAGCAAGTTAACTAAATGATAATGTTTGGCCATTGGATATGAATTCTAGTGGATTGCTGCTATAGGGTAAGGGTGAAGTGATGAATATGCTTTACACTGGTTTGTAACATGTGTCTATGCAATATATTATGATTATTATGTTTATATTACAGGAAGAAACTACAGGAATTACCAGAATAGAAGAAGAGATCATTACAGTGCAAACTTCTTAGCTGTGGAAGGAACTGAGTAATGTCCTCCTAAGAGTTCAATATAAAGGCTTTGTTATTTGCTCAGGCAGCAGAGGTTTTCCTTTATTTGTAATTTACCAGTATTTTGTCAAAACTTCAAGATGTATATTGGTGCAAGCCAAGGTAAGTTCAACCATCCAGATGCACAGTTTATAAACTAAACACAGAGATATGTAGAACTGAAGAAGAATTGTGTAGGAATTATGATCAGAGGTGTAGAAGGGCCTGACAAGAAGGAAAAGATGACATTTCTTGTGCAGCAAAAAAATCCTGTTTATTTTTTTTATAGCTACGCCACAGAGGTGTGTATTTTTTCACTATTAAGTATCTTATGCATCAAGTAAGCCTCCAAAATAGGTTTTGGCATCTCCCGTACCACTATTCACAACTGTAAGACTTGGCAAGGGAGAGAGGAATAAGATGAAAAAAGAAGGATTATTTGTCATCCCAGACTAGTGGTTTATGTAGGAAGTTCTTTCTATCCTTTTTAGCCACAACTATCTCCCCATTCCTTATCTTTTTAACTAATTCCAGATTCTCTGTCAGGTAAGTAAACACAAGTGGAACTTTCACTGTCTTCATAGAGTGCTTCTGATATTCTCAACACTGTTCACAATTTGCTAAGACCCCTGACGTCCTATCAGGTCAGCTCTGCAGCACCTCTTCTCCTCAGGAAATGGCTCAGTCAACGGTTCTCCTTTGGCAGCTGTTGATGGGGTTGTGGGAACCTGTCCTCAGTGATACAGTACTGCAAATGGTACATCACTGTTCGGTTTTTCTGAATATGGATGGGACACCTATAAAATCTCTATAATTTGTAAGAGGTGCCTTTGGGTGTGCTGACTACATGGAAGTTCTGATAGTCTCATCCATTGTGGTGTGAAAGAGAATGTCACAGTGATATTTTTCTGCGACTTGTCATTTCAGAAAATAGGAGAGATATCTTGCAAGATAGGCTCTGTAACAGTGCATTATTTATTAATTTATTTAGGGCATGTTACTTATAATTTGGTTCTGTTCTCCTTTGCTCACAATCTTTGATTTAGACTCTGAGTTTTGGTTTATTTATTTCAGAGCTTCAGTAAGATTCTGAGTTCTTAAACTTGGAAATTAAGTGATAGAAATTGTGACACCTGTGCAGAGCAGAAAGCTAGGATGCAAAACCATATTGCACTGAAGCCTGAAACTGGGATATGCAGACACAACATTCCCATAGAAGAGAATAAAAAGCCATAGTACCCCACACTAAATTACAGAGGATAGGACCATGGTCAATGAAGACAGTAAATCATATCCTATAATAAAGAGCACAGAGGCATCAGTACACTAATTTACTGATTAGCTCTGCCCTGCCATGGTGAAAAGTTTTTAAGTTTCTTCTGGAGGTAACTCAGATGTTGCTGGCTTAAGGCATTCACCTGTGCTGCCTTGTGTAGGACAAGTCCTGCGCCTTCGACAGAATATAGCATGGTCTAAGGGCCTAAAGTAACTGTGAAAATATTCTTCATACAATAATCAGACCTAACCAAATCACTGGATGTAACCCGTGTATGCATATGTCCATAGCAGAGAGAACATTCCTCTAGGCCACCAGCACCTTGTTCTCTCAGCCCCAGAGGTATATTTAAAGGAATTTCATCTTCAAAGACAACTTTAGAATCTTTTACTACAAGCAAGCTGAAGTTCTGCTTTCCAGAATCCAAGAGCTACCTCTGTACACCAGGGTTTGCTCTGCAAATCTCTAGGGCAAAGTCTCTGTGGCTCCCAACTGTGAGCCAGCCTGTGGAGTCACATCCACAACCTATATTCAGAGTCCACATCCAAATGCCCTTTTACCTGATTAGATTCAGGTTTAGATTCAGGGCCATAGCAGGACAGGGAATAAGGAAGGGTGAAAAATTGGATTGGAATTGCCCCAAGTGGTTTGTTTCTGGTATTCCAGAGACATTTTAATAATTACTTTAGTCAGATCCCTTTGCTTTGGCAATCCCACTTTCAGTGGTCCCTTGGATTTCCTGTCGTCTTCAAAGTATGGCATTCCAAGAAAAGACAAATGTCTGCTTCAGTCTTACTAAGCAGATACCAGCCATCTGTTGCAGTGATAAACTCCTGGAGCATCATAATTTACATGGCTTTTCAATTGTTTTGAAGCTTAGATATAATTTGTTTCTAGATTTTTTTCACTATTACAACACCAAACAATAGATTGCAGCAGTGGAAGTGTCTTGGAAATATCAACTCTATGTAAATGTATGAAAGCAATAAAATAAAACTACATCTGCAGAAAGCCTGAACATTTAAGTGCTAACAGTGGAGGGACAACTGTGTCCCGGGTTGCATCAGGCAGAGCACTGACAGCCAGTCAAAGGAGGTGATTGTCCCACTCTAATCCATGCTGTTGCTGCCTCGCCTTGAATACTATGTGCAGTTTATGAAAAATATAAAAATATTTTATATACAATATAAAAAAAGACATTAAGTTATTAGAAAATGTCCAAATGAGGGCCATGAAGATGGTGAAGGGTCTGGAGACAAAGACATATGAGGAGAGGCTCAGGTCAGCCTGGAGAGGAAGAGACTGAGAGGAGAACTCACTGGGGTCTTCAACATCCTCGTGAAGGGAAGCAGAGGGTCAGGTGTCAATCTCTTCACTCTTATGACCAGTGAAAGGACTTGTAATAGGAATGTGATATATTTGATCTCCAAAGGATATATGAGTTGAATGGTAATATATTTATGATGAAGAGTAATGTGCAACTCATATTCCGGGATAAGAGGGAATCTTTAATATGTTCTTGTTTACCTAACAGAAACGTCTCCCTTCTGGAAAGGAAGAGTTGGCCCAAACAGGTGGCCAACCAAACTGCAAATGCCCTTGAGAAGGAGTTTAGTAGGACAAAGGTACACTGAAGAAACTGAAGAAGGCTATAAATGGGGAGGGGACCCCCGAATTGAGTGGGACACATGCGTGCAGGTCTTTTGGGTTATATAACATAAAGGTGAAGTTTCACTTGCAGCTCCCACCTCTTGGCACATACTGGCCTGATGTGGCAAGACTGTGGGACTGTATAAGAATGTGCCCGTGCTGGAGGAGAGCTGAGCTGCAGGGATCCTCCCGTCGAGATCGTGTTATCTTCTGGGAACACCCATTAAGAAATGAGTGCCAGTCAGCTGCCCCATCTGGTTCAAGGTGTGCTCACCCTGACCTGTTGTGTATTGTGAGTATTCCCTCTATAGTTAGACATAGAACAAAGGAAACATAGACATAGGATAGAGGAAACACAAACATAGGAATCAGTCATAGCAACAATTACCAATGGTTATCAATCATTAGAGGATAATAAATGTGGGGTTTTTAGGTTATTTGTGTGTTTGTGTGTGTGTGTGTGTGTGTGTGTGTGTGTGTGTGTGTGTGTTGTTCATGAATTCCAAACCTAAAACAGGATTCGAGGAAATGACATGAATATGTGTCAGGGAAAGTTCAGGTTTGTATATCAGTGTAAGAGTCGGTCAGAAGATGGATATTGTCTCAACGTTGTCATCAGGGACTTGGACATTTTCAGGTACTCCAAAACCTGAGTTAAGGCCTTGACTGAAGTTTGCAGAGCCATCCTGCCTGAGGCAGAGTGGCTGCCAGGTGCTGCTCCTTGGATTGAGACTGGAATGTGGCTCCTATGGAAGCCAGGGTGCGGATACCCTGGAACAATGGATGGTGCGGCTGAAAGTGTACTGTACCCCTTTCCCTGTTAAGGAGGAAGGGAACGATACATCTCGAGTCGTACCCCACAAAGGGAACGATACATCTCGGACTTATTCTCTAGAGCCAGAGAGCCATGATGGATGCAAAAACTATCCCTTGGCAAAAGGCCACTCGACTGACTGACACTCCTCTTCGGACATATAAAAGAAGGCCTCTTACCAACCAACGGGGAAGAATTCCCACCCCACCGAAGGAAACTATGACGGATCTGTAGGGATGCCTCGAGGACTCGTTGTGTGGTGGTAGCTATATACCCTTCTCTCTCTCTCTCACTCTTGCTTTGCTTTTCCCTACCTCATTTTTCATCTATCACGCTGCCGCTTTCCAGGCACATAATAAAGTTTTGCTGTTTGATCAAAGCTAAAGTGTTTTTGCACTCTGAGATCACAGTAACGAACCATCACATGTCCTGCCAAATTCAAGTGGACCATGACAATCAGGAAAAAAGTTTTCACCGGAGGGTTCTTATTTAAAGTAGACAGCTTTTCAGTTGTTGTTTTTTTGTTTCCCTCTTTGTTTCTAGATGATGATTACAGCCTTAGATGGGAACTCCGTGAATTTTCAAAACTTTTTTTTCAGTGCTTCTCCAGTATACAGTAGAATTAACTATTTCAGTTAGAAGAGACATACAGAGTTCTTCTAGTCCAACTGCTTGACCACCTGTCATGAGAAGTGGAACAATAAAAAAAGAATTCTGTCCTGTGGGTATTAGTATCTATATTTGAGCTATTCAGTGTCCCACCTCCCAAAGGCTGTCCAAGCCAGTCTATTAGCAGTCTCCTTAATCAAGACCTTTCACTATCTGGTTTGCTGAATTTGGATGAGAAGTTTTTCAGGGACTTCACTTAAATAGCAAGAGAACAAGCAAGGCCCCTCAGGGAGACGCCTCCCCCTTCCCCCTCCTTCCCTCCCCCCGTGTTATTTTGCCATTGAGAACTATCAGCATTGCAACACCACAGACTAACTCTGATCAGTTCACAAAATAACAAGCTTATTAATATCAAATTGTGACAATTTAAGAGGATCCAATACATCTTTGATGATGTTTTAACTACAAAAATATAATGTGTCTATGTACAGGCAACCTACTAGCAAGCTACAAAAACGGGCACAAAGCAACTTGAAAACAAAACTTTCTATACTAGAGCAGGGTATTAAAAGTACTTTACTAGCAAAAAATATCCATACTAGAGCAAAATACCCAAAACATTAGAACTTAACAGGAAAATAACCACACAACAAACCTAACAGTAAAAAAAATAGACAGCAAAACCCACTTAACTGTAAAACAAAATTTAACCATAAGCGATAAACCCACCCTAGAGCAAAACATAGTATTAAATATAAAAAATGAAAGAAAGCACAATTAGTTAATAATTGCTTACCCTGAGGTATGCCAAGTGGAGTGGAGGGAGAGAGGCATTCGACAGCTACCTCCATGAATATGGATGGAATTTCTTCTCAATTTTTCTTTAGGTTCCAATCTCTTTTTATCTTTTTTTATCTAGGACAAGTCTGAGTGACAGTCAGGCAAATAAACAAACCTTTGGGATGTTAGACTATTGCTTGACAAAGGATAGAGATAGACACCCAAAGATCATGTCTGATTTTGAGCCTCCAGGATGTCTTGGGAAGAAAGGCTGTGAGATTTTCATCTCACTCCATTCTTTGGTCAACCCTATTTAACACTATGGCTTATCAGTTTCTCAGAATGTCTTCCAAGGTGCTGGGGTCTTCCAAGAAACCATCAACAGCTTATCTCTCTCCCTTTTTGACCTTATCTGTCACCCCACATCACCTCAGACCAAAAGGTTACAGCATGTTATTAAGGGCATTTTCCAAACTTCGAACTATTCCCATACATTCTGTCACTGGATCCCAGTGAGAGAAAATCAACATCTCCCTCTGCACCTCTCCTTCTCAGAAAGCTGCAGACAGCACTGAAGTCACCCTCAGCCTACTTCTCTCCAAACTAAACAAGACTAATGTCCTCAGACACTTCTCAAAGGACATTCCTTTCACCCCTCTCACCAGCTTTGCTCCCCTTCTCTGAACACCTTTATCTCTTTACAATGTCCTTGAAATGCAGGTGAACACAGGACTACTGTGGTGGTTTAGCGCCACTATATTAACTAGAGGGCACTCTTAATAGTGACGAGAAGAATGAACAGAATTAACAACAGAGAAACACTTTATTTGTCTGGAGCTCAACCAACAGAAAGACAACAGTTTAAGGGAACTCCAAAGTTAACACGGAATCAAACCCAACCAAAACCACAAAAAAGGAAAACAAAGGAAAAAAAAAGGAATAAGGGAACTGCTTTCAAAGGCCAGCCAAGCTGGCCAAAGAGAAGCAGAGGGAAGGGAAAGCCGCTTCCTTCTTCTCTCTCCCTCTCTCTGGTGGTAGCCAACTCCCAGCCCTTGAAGTCTCTGAAAAACACAACACAGTGAAAGGTTCTCCTCCCAACTTGGGATGTTATTTGGGGAAGCTTTCAACCTGCAGCTGTGCTGGTGTGGCTCCGATGCCGATGGAGGTGGGCTGAGTCAAGCCACGGGGCCTGGGAGTAGGAGAGGGGGAGCCGTGCTGCTGCTCTCCAGCTTCGCAGGAAGCCAAAGAGAGAGAACTTCCGNCCCCGCGCCCGCCCCTAGGGCCCCCCCGCGGCAGCGCGGGGTCGCCCCGCGTTGGGAGGGACCTGGTGCGCCCCCACCACCACCCGCAAGTCAGGGCCGGGGCCGCGCACGGAGCTCCCACCCCCCACTCCCCGCCCGCAGGTGCCGCAAGGGGGGGGGAAAGCCCGCATCGCAACCCTGCACTGGC